>JAJLRR010000058.1:0-33535 GCA_030567175.1 Williopsis lachancei
AAATTGTTTACTCTTTTCCAATGTCATTATACCAATACTAAAATTTTCCAATTTTTCTCTATTTAAAACTATAAGTCCAGCATCATACCCATCGTTATTATTATTACTTGTAATGTCATCCTCTGTATTATCAGATAAATCACGACTATAAATTGCCAATGGGCCTTTATATGGTAATTTTAACCATTCACCTGTTGTTACGATATATTCATAAATTTGAGAATTACCAGATGTAAACAATAGACTTGATAATTTTGGATCATATCTACCAATAACGTTAAATGTTAAAGTTTGTGCAAAAAGTGCACGATTATTTGCAAGGATTTGATCCTGTTGTTGTTCATTTTGTTCATCTTCTTGATTGGTTGTTGATTGGTCTATGTCTGTCATTTTGCGATAGATAGCAGTATGCTTTATACTTATACTATTTCATGCTATAGTTTATAGCGTATTACTTTGTTGATGTTTTGTATTTTCCAATCAACACAATGTAAAAATCTACAATAACGTCACGGGTTCAAAACCGACATGGGGTGTTTATATTTACAAAAATTAGCAAGCATATCATGGTTCATATTATTCATATATACACCATCATTAGATCTTTTCTAAAACCTTTTCAGCAGATGAAACATCAACACCAAAGTTATCAGGTTCAGCAATCTCTTCAACAACTTTACCATCTTTAACGATCAATGCAAATCTTTTACCTCTGACACCTCCAAAGAATGGAGATGCATCAATTGCAAGTTCAGAAGCCTTGACAAAATCACCAGCTGGATCAGCAATGAAACGGATCTAATATGTTGTTAGTATAGCTGTATGTATATATATATATATATATATATATATATAATGGTATATTTTATACTCACCTCTGGATCAGCTTTTAGTGAATCTTTCCAAGCTTCAAATACAAATGCATCATTAACACCTGTAACATAGATCTTATAACCTTTATCTTGGAATTTTTTTAAATTTTGAATATAACCAGGAATATGAGAAGCTGAACAAGCTGGAGAAAAAGCACCTGGTACACCAACGATTATTGATTGGCCATTTTTAGTCAATTCAGCAAGATCAACTTCATTACCTGGAGAACCTTCACGAAGGGTTTCAACAGATGGAATAGAATCACCAACTTGTAATAAAACACGTCTTGAAGAGCTGAATTGACGAGTGGCTAGGGATAAATTGGAGATGTTGGATCTAAAGATTGTTCTGGAGAGCATTGTAAATTGTTGTGTGTTGGTTGGTTGGGTGAATATTGGTTAACACTTCCATAAAACAGGATTTCAATTGCTCTTTATATAATTTACCGAGGATTTATATTTGAGGGGCATAATAAATACGCCACACCTCTAAATAAAAAAGTCACTAGCCCGGAAAAATAAAATATTTCCATCGCAATCCGGATATAAAAGACTTCATATTAAGCTACTGTTATATTTAATACTACTACTAATAGTACTACGTATACTAGCAGTATAAGGCAGATGAATACACAAATTCAATGCTCAAAGGCAAACCTCACATAAAAGACATCCAACTCTCCAAACAATGGATCTCCAAATTAACCCCATCAACAGTTCCACAAGGTCAATTCCAAATAACTTTTAGTAGATCTTCAGGTCCAGGTGGTCAAAAAGTTAACAAGACAAGTTCAAAAGCTACAATTGTACTAAGAGATTGGAATAACAATGCACAATGGATCCCAAAATTGGTTAAGGATCAATTGTCAAGTAATAATAAATTCAGATATGGTACAAAGAATGGAGATCTTGTAATACAGGATGATACTTCAAGATCAAGAGATCAAAATATTCAAAATTGTTTTAAAAAATTGTGTAATGAGATTAAATCTAATGTATACTTTGCAAATGAAGTTAATCAATCTGATATAGAAAAATGGATAAAGATTAAAGATCATACAAATGAACAAAGGTTGGTTGATAAACAAAAGAGATCTGTTAAGAAACAATCAAGAAAGTTGGTATATGACATATAATCTATGTTCTATTATTATGTACTTTTATATTACGGTAGATTACCCTTTTGAGTCCAATAGTCTCTTTTAACCTTCTTATCGATACTTGAACTAGATGAACTCTTTCTAATATTAATATTCTTATTCTTTGTACTGTTATTCTCATCATTACCACTAATTTCACTATCACTCTTCTCTAAACTCATATAGTCTTCAACTTTCTTACCATTTAATGGATTGTTAACAGGAGTATTAAAATTTAACTTGGATTTTTTCCTTGGTGGTTGATTACCTTTATCTTCATCACTTGAAGTTATTATTTCACGATCAGAGAAAAAAGGTTCTTCATTAACATCATCATTTGATAACAATTTCCCATTGAATACAGAATCAACTTCATTCATAGCTTCATTCATAACCAAACCTCTTTCATCATTAAAATCTCTTTCTTTACCACGATATTTAACAATACTTCCTAATATACTCTTTCCGATTCTTTCTTTATAAGTTGCCATTTCCATATCATAACATTGATTTGCCAATGACCAAAATGCTCCATTAAATGCCTTTTTTAACCCCAATATATTGAAAGAACCTCTACTTATATTATTACTTGGATCTGAAGGATCTTGGATTGCCAATGTAAAAGTTGATCTTCCTTGTAATTCTTTATATTCTGATTTATTCAAATATGAAACATGATCCATTGACACCGAGATAGCAATGTTATCATAGTTAAAATTTTTACCATAAAGTTCAAAAAATTCAATCAACAATACTCCAAGGTTATCCAATGGATTTATATTACCAGTACTTATCCTTGGATGTAATGATAAGAATGAATAAACAAGACAAATTGTAGAAAATCCACCAAGACCACCATGACGAACGTTATTCAATTTTCTAACTGCAAGAAATTGTTTGACTAATAGTACTAATTCTCTTAGACCAGGAGTTTCTTTTAACCACATCAATATAACTTTTGCAGCTTCTATACCATTTGTTCTTTCAAATGATATATCTATATGTATATGAGATTTTGGTTCAGTTAATTTAATGATGGGTACCCTTGTATGAGCCAATACTTCAACGTTTGTTGCAAGTCCTAATCTTTTCAAATGTGAAGATAATTGATATAGAGAGTTTCTTGAACCATAATTCCCATGTTTTGAAACGATAACGATATCGATATCAGAACCAGGTAAATAAAGATCTGTTGCACTTGAACCAAATACATGAACTTCACAATCATTCCAAATTTTAGAAATTGCATTTTTTAACCTTCTAACACATGAATTTCTTGCCTTTATTTCATCACTTGATGGAGAGATGTATGATATGAAATCTTTGATTTCCATTGTAAGCCAATCTGCAACTTCTTTTTGTTCTGAATGATCATGATTTTGTATCCATGGAGCATCAACGTTTAAAATTGGGGATTCTGGATCTAAGTTTGTTTTATAGTCGTCTATTGAATAAGCATCTTCTTCATTATCGTATTCATCTTCTTCTTCATTATCACTTTCATCTGAATTAAAAAAGTTTAATGATATGAAATCGTTATTATCGACAAGTTCATTATTGTTATTGTTACTATTACTATTATTGTCCTTATCATTATTACTATTATCACCATCCAAATCAATAGGATCCAACATTGAACCTTTCAAAGGCTTAGCAATGTCACTATCATCACTATCATATTCATCCAGTAGTACAACTTTGTCATCATCACTTTCTAATTCATCCGTCATCTGTAGAGTTTCATATTGATTCTCATATTGATTCTCATGAGATTTATTCTTAAACACATCAAAAGATTTGATCTTGTTGACAAGTCTCTTACCAACTTCTTTTGCTGAAGTCTTCTTAGACTTAACCGCCATGGTGTTGATCTTTGAATGTTAGCCGCTGAGTTGTTGTTACTTACACTGGTTTAATTTTTTCTGCTAAATATTATGAGATATTATGAGATGAGATCGTGGTATTCCGGGGGTAAGACATCCACTTCCGGCCAGAATATACATAGAGTGTCTATATAGTTACTAGTTATACTCTATCTATTTACACCAAACATCCCTATAAATCAACAAATGGATCAGTTAAACGTTGTTCATTTGCCTTAGAGTCATAAATTCTTCCCTGATGGACATTATTCAAACCAAAATAATCCCATGGATCGTTATACGAAAGATCCAATTCAAATGAATCATAATGATCTTTAAATCCATGTCGTACATATTTTAAAGATTCTCTAAATGCAAAGGGATCTTTAAGTTCATTATCAAACCTCGAACTTCTAGTTGTCATATCCTTCAAATATTTATATCCTCCATTTGGTGAATTTTGAAATACATCACCAGGAACTAAAAATTCGTTATAACTATAACCTGGTAATATTAAAACATCATCGAATAATATCGGATCAATGATCTTTGTGAAATCTATCCAACCAATGTTATGTAATCCATGTTTATCTTCTAAATCTTTCGTATTTCTTTCTTTAAATTGTTTGTATTTGACTGTATCAATATCATTATCCATACCATACTTCTTAACTTTATGTTCAATCTTGTTTAAATGATCAAAAATCGTATCTGTAAAAATACCAATCCCTGTCCAATCATGAATTGTATATACAGAATCTAAAGAATGATAAATTTGGTCCATATCTTTAAAATTTTTCAATTTTAAATCATAACTATCCATAGTAATTTGAACAATATTAAAGATCAATTCTCTTAATACTGGATGACCAATTTGACTTTGTATTGAAGATTTTGTAAATTGTAACCTTCTAAGACTCCATCTTGAATATTCTAATTGATCCAAATCACTTGAGATTCCAATAACGAATCCAATATTATTACTCAATGTATCATCATCCTTCAGTTTAAATTCATTTGTTAATTCATCTTTTGATTTATAAGTTAACCATTGATCAATATCCAATTTCTTATAAGTATAAGGATCAAAATATGAACCACCTTTAGCATATAACAAGAGATATATAAAGAAATCACGTTTTAATATATCCAATGGTAATCTTTTGAAGGTTTGTAGTATAACAGAGAAATCATCATCTCCATTATCTATATCCATATCACAGTTTATATGATACATTTCACAAATCATTAACTCAATATCTTCATCCAATATAAATTTATATTCAAAATTTGATTCAAATTTCCATGATTTATAATCATTGTCTTCAATTATTTCAATATCTTTATACCAAACTTGCCATATATTTTTAGGTATTTCAATTGAATCTCTATTATATGGATATAAATTTGATAATTTTGAACGTAAATCATCATTTGAGTATTCATTTATGTAATCTATTGGTTTGTTTGATTCATCTGATTCATCTGATATGTCAATTGTTATATCAGATATATCAGATATTACTTCATTATCTATATCTGTAATACTGTCCAATGACATTGATTTAGTAGTAGATGATACAGATTCATTATTCCAACCATCTTTATTGACCAATAAAATTAGACTTAGAGATAATAATGATATAGCAGAAACCAATATAAATATCATTAGATATCTAAACTTTGGAATATATCGATTTTTGACCTTCTGTATATATACATATGTCCTTATGAATAGATCTTTTAATCTATGGTACTTCATTGGGAATGTACTGAATAAATAGAGAGATTGAGTAATGTAAGATAAATGGTGATGTGATAGATAAGCACAGAAGTGAAATGAATGAATGATAAAGAAGAGTCACAGTATGAATAAATTCCCTGTCTTCTGATCAATGAATACAAGAATGTAAATAAATTCTCCAATGTCAAAAGATCTACAATCTAACACATTTTTTATCATATCGCATACTGTTTTTTAGTGCGGGCATTTACCCTTTGTCTCTTTTTTAGTACACGGCTTAAAAATTCTGTCAAATTGTTAACGGTTAATTAATTGTATTATGTCATTAGACGGTGAATATTACATAATAGAAAATTGATGTGAAAATTTAATTTTTTTATATAAAGCTCATCGCATAACTTCATTTCAACTAACATAACAATACATTCATACTCTATACAGAAATTAACAATGGATAGTGACGAAGAGTTCGATATCGCTAGTAACATTGCCCTGAACGCAGCTTCAGATTCTGAAGGTTATTCAGACTCTGAGTCTGAAGAATACGGTGAAGTTCAAGATGTCATTGAATCATCCGATGAAGAAGAAGAAACAGTCACTTCAAAACCTGTTCTTAAGAAGCAGAAAACAGACAACTCATTCCCTTCTTTAGAACTTTCAGATGATGAAGATGATAAACAGAAAACTAAAGAAGATGTTGAATTTGCAAACTATTTCAACAATCAATCACAACAGAACAAGTCCAAAAGTGGAACATTTGCAAGTTTTGGATTATCAAAACCAATATTAAATAACATTTCAAAAAAGGGGTTTAAACAACCAACTCCAATCCAAAGAAAGACAATACCACTAATCCTACAAAATAGAGATATTGTCGGTATGGCAAGAACAGGTTCAGGTAAAACTGCAGCATTTGCCTTACCATTAGTTGAAAAATTAAAAATTCATAGTGCAAAAGTTGGAATTAGATCAATTGTTCTATCTCCATCAAGAGAATTAGCAATTCAAACTTTTAAAGTTATAAAGGATTTTGCAAGAGGTTTAGATCTTAGAATCGTATTAATCATTGGTGGTGATTCACTTGAAGAACAATTCAATATGATGATGACAAATCCTGATATTATAGTTGCAACACCAGGTCGGTTTTTACATTTAAAATTAGAAATGAAATTAGATTTGAAAACAGTTGAATACATCGTGTTTGATGAAGCTGATAGATTGTTTGAAATGGGATTTGAAGAACAATTAACCGAATTAATCGGTTCATTACCTTCAAATAGACAATCTCTATTGTTTTCTGCTACATTACCAAGATCTTTGGTTGATTTTGCCAAAGCTGGGTTAACAAACCCTGTTTTGGTTAGATTGGATGCAGAGACAAAGATCTCTGATCAATTAGAAATGTGTTTTATATCGACCAAGAATAACGAAAGAGAGGCAAATTTGTTAAATTTGATCCAAGATGTTATAAAGATCCCATTAGCAACACAAGAACAATTAAAAGAGTTGAATGAAGTTACACAAGCTGATGAATCTTCTGATGATGATGGCAATGACAATGACAATGACAACAAATCTAAAAAGAGGAAAAGAACAACTAAATTTAAACATAAACGTCTACCACCGGCAAATCAATTACCACATCCACAATCAACAATAGTCTTTGTACCAACTCGTCATCATGTTGAATACATAACCACTCTATTAAAAGATTCAGGTTATGCCGTTTCATATATCTATGGTACATTGGATCAACATGCAAGAAAACGTCAATTGTTAAACTTTAGAGCAGGATTAACTCCAATTATGGTTGTTACAGACGTTGCAGCAAGAGGTATTGATATTCCAATCTTGGCAAACGTTATCAATTTCTCATTACCTGCATCGTCCAAAATCTTTATACATAGAGTTGGTAGAACTGCAAGAGCTGGTAATAGAGGTTGGGCTTATTCCATTGTTAGTGAAAATGAATTACCATACCTCCTTGATCTGGAACTATTCTTGGGAAGAAAGATTATGCTTACTCCAATGCATGAAAAGAAATGTGAGTTGTTAAAAGAACAGTTGAAAGATTCCTATGTTGAACCAAAAGTCAATTATACAGATCGTATGGTTCTTGGATCTTCTCCAAGGATTAACGTTGAGAATATGATGGAGATGTTTCAACATGTGATGGAGTCCAATTATGATCTACGTGTTTTACAAAGTGTTGCTGTCAAGGCAGAAAAGTTATATTTTAGAACAAGACAATCTGCTGGTGGTGAATCCGTCAAAAGGGCAAAAGAGATTAAAGCATCTGGTTGGGATGAACAAAATTTGCTTTTTGGTAAGAATTTAGAACATGAGAAATTGGCCTTCTTGGAGAAATTACAAAATAGAAGAAACAAGGAAACTGTTTTTGAATTTGGTAAGAAGGATGATTCATTGATGGATCTTATGAACGTTAGAAGAAGACAAATTGCTCCTATTCAAAGACGTGCAAGGGAACAAAAAGAGCTTCGTGCAAAGGAACGTGAAGCTGGATTATACCATAACTTAGCTGAAGAGATTCTTAAGACAGAAGAAGGTTCGAATGAAGTTGGATATTCGGTTTCTGAGAATGTACTTGAACAAGAATTTGAAACCATTGAAGATATCATTGCAAAGAATAAAGAACAAAATAAGAAAAAATCTTTAGAGATCCAAATTTCTTTATATCTCATTATGCTCCAACAAATGTCATTCAAGATCAACAATTATCCCTAAACAATGGATTTGTTAACGAAGCAACAGCTGCAACATTTGACCTTACAGATGATGATAAAGTTCAAAACCATAAACAAGGTGCAGTGATGCAATGGGATAAGAAGAAACATAAATATGTCAATTCCCGTTCTACGGATAAGAAATTCATCATTGGTGAATCTGGTGTTAGAATGCCTGCAAGTTATCGTGCAGGTGTCTATGATCAATGGAAAAATGCTCATAAGACACAAGGTTATAAAGCTGGAGTTCGTGAATCTTCATCTTCTGATTATAAATCTTCAAACTATAACAATGGAGACCATAGGAAATTTATGCATAAACAAGATAAGGCACCAAGAGCACCAGATAAATTTAGAGATGATTATCATAAACAGAAACAAAAAGTTTCAAAAGCTTTGGAAAATGGTAAGATGGTTAAAGGTTATAACAGACAAGGTCAACGTAATGAGATGAAGAGTGTTGATCAGATTAGAAAAGATAGAGATCTTAAGGATAAACGTCGTGCAAAGAACGCTAGACCAAGTAAGAAGAAGTATTAATAGTATATGTATATTATGTAATAAATTATGTAATATATTACATTACATAATCATTCTGTTGCAGTATCAGCAATGTTATATGCAGTTTTAATCGTAGCATGAACTTGTTCGATAAATTCTGGACGTTCTTCAGATTCATCAAAGAATATCTGAGTCAATTCAGTAAACGCTTCATAATCCAATTCCATTAAACCTCTTCTTCCCGAAGTATATTCTGCAATTTCTTCAACTTCTGTCTTTATAACAGTTCTATTGATATATTCTTGTCTATCCAACTGCTTGAGCAATTCAACCGGTGTTAGATTTATAATCTTTAAAGGTTCTGTTATTTCAAATCCAAAATTATTCTGTAATATTCTTAAAAGTTCATCTTCTGTAACATGGTTATTGGACACTATAATGATCATCAAGATTGTAAGGGATAACCCTCTAAACATTAAATCATATTCATTTGTCATATGAGGGAAATTTTCTCTTGAATTTCTATAATCATGTCTTTCTTCTAATAATTCACTACCAAACAGATTTGTCGAAGTTCTTAAAGAATCAGATTCTTGATGGAATCTCAAATATCCATCTTTTAATGAATTAAGCAATATCCATTGTTTAACTTTTGATACAGTTTTTTGACCTTTTAAATTGATTGACTCCTTTTGTGGCATTTCCCAAAGTTTATAACCATAGATATCGGTTAACAATTGATCAGATCTTCTTAATGCAATATCAAATATCTTTGAATGAATATATTTATTATCAAATGCAATTTTTTTTAAATTTGATGATGAAATTGGTATACTATTTAAATTTAAAAACATTATAGCTCGTACCAATTTTATAGCCAATTGATCGTGTTCATCGGTATAGTTCTGTTCTTCAGATTCAACTTCTTCAATCATTTGAACGTCATCGTCATAGGATTCTTCATCTGACATCTTTTCTTTAAAGCTGGGTTTTATTGTCTTGTCCTTACCTTTCTACAATGTATATGGCTCATAGCATGGCATTCGGTATAAATTATCTTTCGTGTCGCGTCTTAATTTGAAAATTGATAATTATGATAAACACCCCAATATGGTAATATTCTTATAACAGTATGGTTATGATGCGATGAGCCCCAAAATAATAATTTTGATCCCTCCAATTTCAGGATCTCTTTGGATTATTTTTTTGGAGCCGCTTCCAATTTTTATCGCCGTATATTAGCACTAAATTATTAGCCCAGTTGACGGGGCAAGGATTTGGAAATTAGGGAGCTTTATATACAATTTAACACAAGACATCCACCCACACAATAAATCGGAACAGACATTTTAAAAGAGAACCCATTGCAACTCAATTGGTCTGACAATCATCACAGTCAGTAGTTAGTCCAACTCTCAACTCTTTGCTTTCTTCCCATCCATCTTCTTTGCTTCCAATTCACCCGTGTTCTTGCTACCTGCTATCTCCGTTGAATATCACCACCTCAACAAGATTGATAACAAATTGATCAATTGGTTCTACTATACAACTTCTATACAACAACTCCATCACCATTGGTCACCTGACTTATATACACCACAGATTATCCTTGAACAGCCAGCTATACCAACATGGAGTTTCAAGATCAACAGCAGCAGCAGCAGCCACAACAGCCACCGCAACAGTACCAGGCCCCACAACAACATACACCACACATCCAAACAACGTACTCTCAACAAACAAACGATGCCATCCAACAATCCCTACTACCACAGAGATCCACAGTGTCAAAGGGTAAATATACACTGGGAGATTTCCATATCATGAGAACTCTGGGAACAGGTTCATTTGGTCGTGTTCATCTTGTTCGCTCAGTACATAACGGTCGTTATTATGCTATAAAAGTATTGAAAAAATCTCAAGTGATTAGAATGAAACAAGTTGAACATACAAATGATGAAAGACGTATGTTAAAACTTGTTGAACATCCATTTTTAATTCGAATGTGGGGCACATTCCAAGATGCAAAGAATTTATTTATGGTTATGGATTATATCGAAGGTGGTGAATTGTTTTCATTATTAAGAAAATCTCAAAGATTCCCCAATCCTGTGGCTAAATTCTATGCAGCAGAAGTTGCATTAGCAATAGAATATTTACATAGTCATAATATCATCTATAGAGATTTAAAACCTGAAAATATCCTATTGGATAGAAATGGTCATATAAAGATCACTGATTTTGGATTTGCCAAAGAAGTCTCTACGGTGACTTGGACATTATGTGGTACACCTGATTATATTGCACCAGAAGTTATAACGACAAAACCATATAATAAATCCGTTGATTGGTGGTCTTTGGGGATATTGATCTATGAAATGCTTGCAGGTTATACTCCATTTTATGATACAACTCCAATGAAAACTTATCAAAAGATCCTATCGGGTAAAGTTCAATATCCATCTTTTATGCATCCAGATGCTATTGATCTTTTATCGAGGTTAATTACAAGTGATTTAACGAGAAGATTAGGAAATTTGGCAAATGGTCCTGCGGATATTAGAAATCATCCATGGTTTGCAGAAGTTGTATGGGAAAAATTATTGGCCAAGGATATTGAAACTCCATATGAACCTCCAATTACCGGAGGAATTGGAGATACTTCTTTATTCGATCATTATCCAGAAGAACAGTTGGATTATGGGGCTGGTGGTGAAGATCCTTATTCTCAATACTTTGTTGATTTTTAGCTGTCATTAGATCTCGGTTACTTATTACTTCGTCCATTGTCTTTTAATAAAGTTGATTGTATTTGTATATTTAGTGTGCTTATCACCACAGTGATAAGCGAATATTAAAAATTAAGCCCCAAATGTAAACAAAACATTCTTGTAACGAAAACATAAACAATGTGACCTGTCATACAATTGGAATAATAAAGTGGATGAGAATTAAATTTAGCGATTTGCATCAGTAATACATCAACATATAGCTAGAGATATAGTATAGATACACTATAAATATACTATAAATACACTTCATCATACCAACAAGACAATGAGTTACAACAGACATAGAACAAGGTCACATTCTCAAACAGATCAAAATAGACAAATTAGAATAAATTCATCACTTTTAAGATCAAAAGAATTACTTTCAATGGAGGATGAATTAAGAGAACTTTTAAAGAATTCTAATCTTTCAAATGAAAGAAGAATTGCATTTCAAACGTTATTAGAATCAACATTTGATCTATTCCAATCTCCTTATTCATTTAACCAATCAAATACAACCTCATTGATTGATTCATCAACTCTAACACTTTATTCTAAAATGCAAGAATTGGTTGGTTCATTAGCATCTTTGTTGATTAATGAAGAAGATCTGACAATGAATAATATTAATATTAATTCTAATAACAGAGAAGAAGAGGATTATGCAAATGATGATTCATTTGACTATGACAATGAACTATCAATCTATTCAAATAGATCAAGAGATAATAATAATGAATTCTCAGATGATAATTATCCAAGTTTACCAAGGTCAAATTCAAGTAGAAAATCTTTATATCTTTCAAAAGATCAAACTTCATTGAAAAGATCACCATCTTTCCAATCTGGTAATTTACCAAAATTTGAAGAATCAAGGTATAATTCATTAAGAAGTTTAAACAATGATGGTCTTCATTCTCTTAATCATTATAACCATATTACAAATGAAGGATTTAGATCAAGTCCTACACCATCGAAAAATGTATCAACGTTACCAATTTCTAATTCAAGGTTAAAACAAAGGGTTGAAAGACCAAAATCTTTATACTCTTCACCTTCATTATCAAAGTCAAAGACTAGCAACAATATGTATTATAACAATATAACAGATCAGATGAATACACCTTCAAAAGAATTCGATGAAACTATACCATATCAAAGGTTAAGTCGAATGTATAGTAATAATAGTTCAAATAATTCAACTCCAATTTCAAATTCAAAGAAGAGATATTCAATGAGGTTTTAATGGTAAATATTACATGGACAACTATTTAATATAATAATAATGTATATTTCTAACTGTATTAGTTATAATGTTATATGTACAGCAAATCACCTTATTCAACTTCTCTTTTATAATAAACCATGAGCTAAACAACTTATCTATTCAAGCGATATCTTTGCACCAAGAGCTTCTAAAGTTGCTTTTATCTTTTCAGCATCTTCCTTTGCAACATTCTCTTTTAAAATCTTTGGAGCAGCTTCAACAAATTTCTTTGATTCAACAAGTGATAATTCCAAGAGTCCCTTAACTTCTTTAATGATCTTTGGTTTAGATTTAGCATCGAATGATTCAAGTTTAACTGAAAAAATGGTTTTTTCCTCTTGAACTTCCTTTGCTGGAGCATCTTCTTCAACAACTGGTGCAGCAGCTGGTGCAGAACCTGCAGATGGGAAGGCAATCTCTGGGATGTTTAAGACGGTCTTTAGCTCTGAGATCAATGATGATGTTTCAAGAAGGGTAAGCTTGGAGATACTTTCAACGATAGATGAGATCTTTGGGTCCACTGGAGTAGTAGTAGCTGGTTCAGCAGCTGGAGTAGCAGCAGCAGTAGACTGAAGTCTGAGTGCTTGTCTTGTGATCATGGAGGATGGTGCTCTGACAGCGACGCGGACGAGTGATTGTCTAAGGGAGAACATTGTGGTGTGTGGTGGGATGTAGTGATGCTATGTGATATGATGTGCCTACCTGAGCATCAACAAGTTCAATTTGTGAAAAGTTCACCGAGCTCAATCACCAAAAAAAAAGTTGGTGAAGCGGAAAAAAAAACTGGGCCAAAAAGCTGAACTGAGAGTATTCGCGCATAACTCGCACAGTGGGGCCCATGCTCATAGTTGTGCACTACCGATCAACGTTATAAAATACATACAATCTAAACATACAATTCAGTTACATAACAGTTTAATTTACTCACACAGTCACAGCTCTAGAACAATCAACAGAGAATGTCATCGTTCAGGTTTTGTCGTCAATGGTGAGTATATTGACATCTTCTATGTATTATACACAAAGACTAACATTCGATAACCAATTATAGCAACAACATGTTGTATCCAAAGGAGGACAAAGAACATAACGTTCTTCTGTTTGAATGCAGAATCTGTTCGTATGTCGAACAGGCTGCTGAGGCTCGTGTCTATCGTCATGAACTAATCTCAAACATTGGGTAAGTATTATATCTTAAACGTATTACTCTATATATATATACTGACAGAAATTTAATAGTGAAACTGCTGGTATAGTTAAAGATCTTGGTTCAGATCCAACTCTACCGAGATCAGATAAAGAATGTCCTAATTGTCATGCTCATGAGGCTGTTTTCTTCCAATCACAACAGAGAAGAGCCGATACTTCTATGATTTTATTCTATGTCTGTTTACAATGTAATCATACTTATAGAAGTGTATGATTGTAAACTATTAACAAATGATTTGGTTTAAATATTTGTATCTATAATATCTGTATATTAATTAACGTTATATCTTTTAGAATTATACAGTTAGAATGTTATATTCATATGACATTGCAAATGGTGTTATATAACATAATTCAATTAGAACTAATCCTAATTGAATACTAATGTAGATCCATTGACTAGTCACGTGACACATAAGTACAAACACAATCATCAAATTTAATACAAGACCCATGATGTCTATTTCACAATTGACTTACAATATAAAGAATAGATCATTATATTACAACATGGAACTACCAGAAGATCCACGGGTGGTTGAACCTAAAGAATTGGACAAAAGGATAAATTACAATGAAGAAGAAGATATTTGGTTGTTTAATGATTTAGATAAGGGTATTCAATTAGAATTTAACGTTCAATTAAAGAAATGGTTACCAATTATAACATCATCAGATAATGATACTGAATTGAATAATGATAAAGAAGAATATTATACAAAGATCAAATTACGTGAATTGAAAAAACGTAAATTACAAGAATTAAAAGAATTAAAACAGTCCTGCAAAAGGAAACAAAGAATAAATACTGGGATTTATATATCAAATTTACCAAAAGATTGTGATTCAATTGAATTAAAACAAATTTTTAACAAATTTGGTATTATTGCACAAGATCTATTGACAAATAAACCAAGGATTAAACTATATACAAATTCAGAAGACCATTCATTCAAAGGTGATGCTCTAATAATCTATTTAAAACCTGAAAGTGTTCAATTAGCTATTCAAATGATGGACGGAACAAAAATACGTTCAAATGTTATAAAAGTTGAAAAACCAGAGTTTAAAGAAAGATCTTTGGATAATGATAATGATAATGATAATGATAACAGTACAAAGAGACAATTGACAGAAGTTGAGAAGAAATTGATTAAAAAAAGATCAAAAGCTCTTAATAATCGAATTGAAGATTGGAATGGTGATGATGATATTACTTCGATAAATCCTAAATCGTTACGTACGATGGTACTTCGAAGAGTTTTCACAATTGATGAACTAAGACAAGATCCAATTGCAAAGGATGAAATTGTTCAAGATATAAAAGAAGGATGTGAAGAGTTTGGAATCGTTGAAAAAGTTATACTGTTTGATCAAGAAGAAGAAGGTGTTGTATTGGTACGATTTGAAAATATAGAAGCTACAAGTAAATGCATGGAGGTGAGTATATTATAAGAATTGATACTATAATCTCTCTACTAACAAAAATACCTCTCTATAGAAAATGGATGGAAGATTCTTTGGAGGTCAAAAGTTATCAGCAACGAGGTATAACGGAGAACATTTTGATAGATCAAATGATCCAATACCTGAGAAGATCCAAGGTGAATCGGAACAGATAGGACTGGATGATAACCAAAGGTTACAAGAGTACATAGAGAAGACAGCAGAGAATGATGAATGAACATTAAAGTTGTACCATTATTACCTGTATAATAGACATAATGTTATGTATTTTGATTATGTAATATAACCGCATATGCTTACCTAATGCAATGGAAACAATTTTTTTCTTCAGTTTCTTTAGCCATCATCAAATGTTAGTAAATTTTTGTTAGTGGACAGAGAAAAAAATATCAGTTCGTTGAACATTAGAACATTTGAACCTCTTTGTTTAAATTCAATTACAAATCAATTGTTCATCGTATAAAATGCCACCAAAGAAACAAGTTGAAGAGAAAAAACTCCTTTTAGGACGTCCAGGTAATAACTTGAAATCCGGTATCGTTGGTCTTGCCAACGTTGGTAAATCAACTTTTTTCCAAGCCATTACAAGATGTCCATTGGGTAATCCAGCAAATTATCCATTTGCCACCATCGATCCAGAAGAAGCTCGTGTCATTGTTCCATCTCCACAAATCGACAAGCTTACAGAGATCTATAAGCCAAAGGCAACTTTACCAGCTCATTTGACCATCTATGATATTGCTGGTTTGACCAAAGGTGCAAGTGCCGGTGAAGGTTTAGGAAATGCCTTCTTGTCCCATATTAGAGCTGTTGATGCCATTTATCAAGTTGTTCGTTGTTTTGACGATGCTGAGATCATCCATATCGAAGGTGATGTTAACCCAGTGCGTGATTTGGAAATTATTCATAACGAATTAAGATTGAAGGATATCGAATTTGCTGAAAAGCATTTGGAATCTGTCTTGAAAATCACCAGAAAAGGTGGTCAATCCCTTGAAGTTAAACAAAAGAAGGAAGAAGCTGCTCTTGTGGAGAGAATCATCGAGATGTTGAAAGATGGTCAAAGAATTGCAAACCAAAATTGGACTCCAAAGGAAGTTGAAGTCATCAACAGTATGTTGCTTTTGACTGCTAAACCTGTCATCTATTTGATCAACTTGTCAGAGAGAGATTACGTCAGAAAGAAAAACAAATACTTGCTTGGAATCAAGGAATGGGTTGACAAATTCTCCCCAGGTGATGTTATCATCCCATTCTCTGTCTCCTTAGAGGAGAGACTTTCACACATGGACACCGATGAAGAAAGAGCTGCTGAAGAAGAGAGAGTTGGTGCTACTTCTGCATTGACCAAGATCATCTGGACCATGAGAGAAAAGCTTGATTTGATCAACTACTTCACCTGTGGTGAACAAGAAGTTCGTGCTTGGACCATTAGAAGAGGTGTTAAGGCACCACAAGCTGCTGGTGTTATCCATACCGATTTCGAAAAATCGTTCATCTTGGCCAATGTTATCAAATATGAGGATATTGTTGAGTTGAAGGATGAAGCTGCTGTCAAGGCTGCTGGTAAGATGCTTACAAAGGGTAAGGATTGGGTTGTTGAACCAGATTCCATCATTAACTTCCGTGCTGCTTTGGCTAAGAACTAATGAGATATCCATAGTTGTCGTATAGTAATAATACAAGAGGTATCTAATTCTTAAATTGTTGTAATTTATGTTATGTACATGTTATTATATATATATATATATTAATCACCATAATGACCAACCTGATTCTTTCTTCTTTTGACGTTCAGCCTTTGGTACAAACGAATCAATTTGTTCTTTAATTCTAATTGGGCCTGTTTCATTATCATAATTTCTACCAAGAGCATCGACAAATTCACCATCTGAATCCATCAAATAGAAGAAAATGGAATGATCAACCAAATAATCTTGACCTGGTTTAATATCTGGTGGAGTAGAGAAATATACTCTATATTGTTTACAAGTATCTTTAACTTGTTCATATGTACCAGTTAAACCAATGATATCTGGATGAAAATCAGAGAGATATTCTTTCATAACCTCTGGTGAATCTCTAGCTGGATCACAAGTAATGAAAACAGGTTTTAAATTATAACCTTCTTTTTTCAACTGATCTAACCATGAACCAAGTTTATCTAATTCATCTGGACAGATATCAGGACAATGGGTAAACCCGAAATAAACAACAGAGAATTGTCCCTTAAGATCTTGTTCAGTAAATGGTTTACCTTCGGTATCGATAAGATTGAATGGACCACCAACTAATGGTTTACCATAACCTCTATTGGATTCAGCATCTTGTTGAACTTGAATTCTTTTCTTCTCTTGTGTAAAGAAATACCATAAACCAGCACCAACACCAATCATCAAGATAGCAGCCTTCCAACTGGCAAACTCCAGATTACTCTCTTTAAGCTTCTGTTGTTGGGTTGTGGATCCACCAATAGGTATTCTACTGAGAGGCTTCTTCTTTGGAGCTTGAGCTTCCGTGGTTGGCTGTTGTTGTTGGTTGTTCTCTGGCTTAATCTCGTTCCATCTTCTGAGTGATGTTGAGAAGGAAGCCCTTGGAAGCTGTATGATGGATCTGTTCAGAAACAGAGATCTCTGGGAGCTGAGTCTTAGCATCTGTTGTCTGTTTTTATATATTGGATATAATTATGAGCTATGTTGGATTTAGTTAAAGTATATATAACGTCTCTTCAGCTTCATTTTACAAATCGAATGAAAAAGTAGAGCATAATTATTTGATTTCATTAACAAAAGTGTGGTAAATGGCCTAATTAGGTAGTTACTTAATCTGTCAATAATAATAACCAGGGCTCCTAATTCTCAATAAGCTTTCCAAATTGGGTAAAAGGTAAACACACAAAATCTGTCTTTATGCAGTGAAATGGAATCTAAAACGATGATCAGTAGAGGAATATAAAGACAGATAATTATAGACCAAATTTTCATTTGTTTCACCCTTTAGCACATCTCCCTAAAGCCAATTGTCCACTTCACCGCACAATGTCTGGTCCATTTGACGACAGGTACGGTTATGACCTACCACAGAGTCCCTCGAGACCTCAACCAGCAGCAGTTGGTAGTGTTTCTCCAAGAAGATTTAACCAATCCACCCATTCGGCCTTTAACGGCTTCCCACAGCACGAGCCGAGCACCGCGGAGCAGAGATACTCACCAAGCGTGGCCTTCGGAAGAAGGTTGAACCAACAGGCCCAGGAGACTTTCCATACCCCGTACACTTCTCCAACAAAGGTTCCTCAACAACAACAGCAACAGCAACAGCATCCGATCAATTCTCCAGTTCGTGGTATCACACCAAGAAAGCATTTCACAAACATCGAGTCACCAAAGAGAAGACAAGGCCCAACAATTGTGTCAATGGATGATGATGAGGAAGATGGATTATTGCATCGCCATATTAGAGCCGATTCATATGGATTGGAACGTTCTCCAACAAGAAATTCTAATAGTACAATGTCCTCATCGGGGATACTTCCACCTCCAAGACCAATCTTCTCTGCAAGTGCATTTGCAGCTGCAAATGGTGAAGAAGTTGAAGTTATCAATGTTGATGATGAAGAAGATAACCATGTTAGATTCCAAGATAATAGATTATCATCTGGTTCAACTGTTCATTCTGGATCTACTGGATCCACAGGTTTTAATGAAAAGATCCATAGTGTGACTTCAACAATAAGTGGTGATACGTATGATGGTTATTATGAAACGAAAAACTTATTCAATGACGATGATAATGAGAATGAAACTTATCAAGTTCCATCAGATTCTCAACCACGTCGTCATAGATCAATGATGAAGACAATTAAATATTCTCCTTCAGAGAATGGTAATCTTATACTTGAGAATAGAATCCCAACTAAATTGGCCTCTATATTACCAAGAAGAGATCAAGATGAATTTTTATTCATGAGATATTCTGCATGTACTTCAGAACCAGAAGACTTTGAAAAAACAGGTTTCACTCTAAGAGCTGCTAAATTGAATAGAGAAATTGAGATTTGTATCTGTATTACGATGTATAATGAGAGTGAAGTTGATTTCACAAGAACAATGGATGCAGTGATGAAGAATGTTGCACATCTTTGTCAAAGAAAGAGATCTAGAATGTGGGGGCCAGAAGGTTGGAAAAAAGTTCAAGTTGTTATCGTTAGTGATGGTCGTTCAAAGATTAATTCTAATGTATTGGATGTGCTTGCAGCTAGTGGTGTTTATCAAGATGGTATTGCCAAATCCTATGTTAATAACAAAGAAGTAAAGGCACATATCTTTGAATATACTCAACAGATTTCATTGAATGAGAAATTAGAAATCACATCTTCAGAAGCCGGTTTAGTACCAGTACAAGTATTATTCCTGTTAAAGGAGAAAAATGCCAAAAAGATCAATTCTCATAGATGGCTCTTTGAAGCCATTTGTCCAGTTATTGAACCAAACGTGGTTGTGTTGCTTGACGTTGGAACTAAACCAAATAACAGTGGAGTTTATCATCTATGGAAGGCATTTGATAAGGATTCAAACGTTGCAGGTGCAGCTGGTGAAATAAAGACTTTAAAGGGAAAATTCGGTAAGAATTTACTCAATCCATTGGTTGCATCTCAAAACTTTGAATATAAGATGTCCAATATCCTGGACAAGCCTCTTGAATCTTCATTTGGTTATATCTCAGTCTTACCTGGTGCCCTATCGGCATATAGATATAAGGCATTACAAAACCATGAAGATGGAACAGGTCCTCTTAATTCATATTTCAAAGGTGAAACTTTGAACAGTGGTCCCAATAGAGATGTCTTTTCTGCAAATATGTATCTTGCAGAAGATAGAATCCTATGTTGGGAGCTTGTTGCTAAAAGGGATTCTAAATGGTTATTGAAATATGTCAAAGAGGCCAAAGGTGAAACTGATTTACCAGAAAGTGTTGCAGAGTTTGTTGCACAGAGAAGAAGATGGTTAAATGGTGCATTATTTGCAGCTTTCTATGCACAGCTTCATTTCAGACAAATTTGGCAAACTTCTCATTCAAAGACAAGAAAGTTCTTCTTTCATATCGAATTTTTTTATCAATTCATTCAATTGTTATTCTCATGGTTCTCTGTTGCAAATTTCTATCTAACTTTTTACTTCTTAACGGGTTCATTAACAGGAAACAATCTTATTAGTCATAACTGTGGATTTTGGATCTTTACCATATTGAACTATATCTGTATTGCCACCATATGTGCAACGTTTATCATATCGATGGGTAATAGACCACATGGTGCACAATATCTATTCATGCTTACGATGATTATATTTGCTGTTATCTCTACAGCTTCAGTAATCATTGGATTTGTATCAATTGCAAGAACAATGTCAAATCATGAAAGTAATAGTGCATTTTTTAACGTTATTGTTTCATTACTTTCCACATATGGAATGTATGCATTTGTATCCATCCTATATTTGGATCCATGGCATATTTTGACATGTTCTGTTCAATATTTCTTACTTTTACCCTCGTATACATGTACGTTACAAATCTTTGCATTTTGCAATACACATGACGTTTCATGGGGAACAAAAGGTGATAACGATTCGGCAAAGAGTCTTGGAACTGCAATCATCAAGACTGATAGTGAAGGTCATGAGATTGTTGAGACGGAGATGCCCCTTGATCAGATCGATATCGATTCAGCGTATACTGGAACTTTGAACAATATTTCAATGCAAAGAGTTAGAAATAAAAACCCAGAAAAGGAACCAAAGAAGGAGATTCCATCGGAGGATTATTATCGTGATGTTAGAACCCGAGTTGTCCTCTTTTGGTTGATTACCAATCTGGTTTTAATCATGAGTATAATTCAAGTTTATTCACCAAAGGACACAGGTAAGAACAAATACCTTGCATTTATCCTATGGTCAGTTGCTGCAATCTCGTTGTTTAGAACACTTGGTTCAATTTCATTCTTATTTACAAAATATCTTCGTTCAATTGTGGAAACAAAGCAAAAGATGGAAGATGGTGGAGATTACAAGTTTTCAATCAAGAAGATGTTTTCAAGAAACAAGTGAGCATTTACATACCCTTTATATATACATTATACTACTACAGCAAGAGTCTAATAAATTACTGTTTTCTTTAATATCTCATACACATTGGTTTAATTATATTTATCATAGGTCATTCAATCTTTTTATTTGCTTTTACATGTTGAGTGGCTTATCAAAAGTTGATAAGGCAGCCTCTTTAAAAGCTTCAGACAAAGTTGGATGAGCATGACAAACTCTAGCGATATCTTCTGTTGAAGCACCGTATTCGATTGCCAAACAAGCCTCTGCAATCATCTCACCTGCATTTGAACCAATGATATGACAACCAAGGACTCTTTGTGTTTCAGCATCTGCAAGGAATTTAACAAATCCATCAACTTCATCCACTGTTTTAGCTCTTGAATTAGCAACAAATGGGAATTTACCAACTTTGTAGGCGATACCAGCTTCTTTTAATTGTTCTTCAGTTTGACCAACCCATGCAACTTCTGGAGATGAATACATAACCGAAGGGATATTACCGTAGTTAACATGACCATGACCATGTTTGAAATATTCAACTGCGGCAACACCTTCTTCTTCAGCCTTATGTGCAAGCATTGGACCAAAAGTAACATCACCAATGACTCTGATATGTTCATGTTTTGTTCTGAATTGATCATCAATCACCAAACGACCACGTTTATCAACTTCAAGACCCAAGATTTCTGCATTAAGACCCTCGATATAAGGTCTTCTACCAACTGCAACAAGCAAGACATCTGAGTCTAATGTCTCGGTTTTACCTGTTTTGACATTTTCCACTTCAATGTGAACAGTATCACCTTTACGTTCACCAGAGATAACTTTAGTACCTAATTTGAATTTAAACCCTTGTTTTTGTAAGAATCTTTGAGTTGCTTTTGCAACTTCACCATCCATTGAAGCACCAATAGCATCTTGGAACTCAACAATGGTAACTTCTGAACCTAAACGAGAATAAACAGACCCCATTTCTAAACCGATGATACCACCACCGATGATGGTCAATTTCTTTGGGATCTCCTTGAGGTCAAGAGCACCAGTTGATGAAACAATACGTTCTTCATCGATTGTAATACCTGGGAATGGAGTAACTTCTGAACCAGTGGCAATGATAACCTTATCAGTGGTTAAGGTTGCATTTTCACCACCTTCAATAGCATCAACTTTAACAGTGTGTTCATCGACAAATGAACCATTACCTTTATAATAAGTAACACCATATTTTTTAAACAATGATTCAACACCCTTTGTTAATTTACTAACTGCCGAATCTTTAGCCTTTTGGAAATTCTCAATGTTTATCTTTACATCACCAACTTCGATACCACGTTTTGCAGTATCGGATTTAATCTTATGATAAAGATGGGAATTGTGTAAAAGGGCCTTTGATGGGATACAACCAACGTTAAGACAAGTACCTCCAAGAGCACCTCTCTTTTCGACACAGGCGGTATCAAAGCCTAGTTGAGCAGCCTTGATGGCTGCGATATAACCACCTGGACCACCACCGATGACGACAAGTTCATGTTTTTCTAGGGAATTTGGTTAGTATAAGGACAATGTTGTATGATAAGATCAACACTTACTTGTGGCGGCATCAGCCATGGTTCTGATAGCAGAGAACTGTGCACGGGCTCTGACAACAGGACGTGTGAATGAGAGCATTGTTCAATTGTGTGTGTATGGATATGGATATGTATGTGTGTGTATAGCGAACACAAACGTTGGTGGAAACTACAAAGAGTGCAATGGAGAGGGTAAACTTGTAGTGTAAATATAATTGTAATGAAAGATTCCCATCCCACCTTTGCTTAACAATTTGTTATGCGGGAGGGCAAGGGCAGAAATCAAATAAGAAAAAAAAGAATAAGCAGACAAAATGTGCGGCGGGCGATACCGTTGGGGGAAATTTGGGACAAGTACCGGATCCCTGCACGGGAATCAAAATATTCAGATTGGCAGGGGGAAGCTGCTAAGCTTCCCTTCGTTAGTACCTCTGTACAACCATAGGGGAGTACACACAGTCAGCTATACGTTATCAATCACTACATCATTGATCATGGTCTACAATCTGTCCATTCCACTGTCCACTGTCGACTATCAATTGTACTATACTGAATATCTCCCCCTCTCATTCTGAGCTGACTTTGACTCGTGTTCTTAGATTTTCGCCCCACGGGTTTTTCGCACCCATTTCAAATTTTTTATGTGGGAGAACATTGGCTCGACATCGGACAATCTCGGTGGGGGATATAACGTTAAGGAAACAACTGATGGTACCACTGTATATAATAAAACATAAAACACCCAGTGGTATGAACTATTAACTAGGTATGAACTACAGGTATGAACTACTGGTATGAACTGCTAATGAACTGAGACGTAGAAGCATCAGTATATATCTCTAGAATGATACCCTGTCAGTTCATCTCCCACCTATGAATGGGCCCATAATAACGCTGACATTAACTGGCACTCCCAGCCACACCGCATACAACTGACACATTTTTACAGTATTGTAAATGGTGTCTGGGTGTTATATCTATTGTGCGCCAGGGCTTCTAGTACAACAACAGACATATATCTGCTCTATGACTTTATATATACAAGATTCTAATTATACGTTTGTTACTCCCCCTGTTTTAAAAACTCCTCACAAATGTCACACGTAGCATCAACACCCCATTCAACACGACGTTTCTGTTTTCTTCCATTGATTATATCACTATCACGTACTCTTTCCTGGAGGAAATATTGTAAACCTCTCAATAGAATTTTTTGTTCTTGACATTTGACAAGTCTTTGTATAAGTAAAGTATCTTGAAATTTCATATCTTTAGCCTTTGATTTAGAACTAGTTCCTTGGCCAAACGTTGATATTTCACTTTTTTTACCAAGGTTATCAAACATTGAAATCATCATAACTTCAAGTAATAAACTTGTATCGTTGTTTAGTGATAAGAAATTAACATTCTTTAAACAATGCAATGGAATTGAACCTTCGGATAATAACATACCAAAGAATTTACCTTGGTTTATTAATTTTTGCATCTGATGGTCTTCATCTAATTCATTATCTTCATTATCTTCATCTAATTCATGAATTAAATCCCATAGACAAAATTGTAAAGTCTTTCTTAATCCATGACTCAATGAACATAATTTATTTGCTAATAACCCATAATATGGATTGAAATTTTGTTCAATTGAAACACAATGAATTAAAACTTTTGGTATTTCACGTTCTTGTGATCTTTTCAATTTTAATTTATCCAATTTGGTAAATGCTTCAATATAATCTTCTGATGACATTATACTTATAAAGATAGCTCTTCTAATATCCGTGTTCATACGTTGTTGTTTAGCTAATTCCATCCAATTTGGTTCTGTTGAATCCAGGATATCATTCAGTTCTTTACTGTTATCTTCTTCCTTAAGTTCATTATCTTTACCCTTCCATGCTGAACCAACAAGCCACCATTTACCTCTTGTTTCAATAGAATGAATATCATCCAATGAGACTTGTAATGGTTCATTTGTTGATAATTTATTAGGCATATTGCCCAACAATTTCTTCATACGGATGATCAATTGAGATAAAGATTCATTAACAACTTTGGATTTATTATTCTTTAGATTTGTAATTGTATCAATCAAGAACTTTGTTCTTGCATTCATATTATCATCCAGATTAACACTCTTTTGAAATTGTAATATAATTTCTCTCAGTGAATTTGGATCATCATTTCTCAATTGTTGACCAGAATTACGTATAATCTTTAACAAAATTTCAGAATTCAATTCATAATGATCGGTTAATGTCTTTATCAATTCAGATATCAGATTATAGATCAATTTACAACTGATCAATTGAAATGAATAACACAGAGTTAATAAACTTATCAAATTACCAGCTTGTTTAACTTCACCATTGTTATAACATTGTTCATACCTTTCAACAAGTCTTTGTATGAAAAAAGCTCCAATTTCAACACCTTGAACTTTATAAATTGCACTAATTAAAACAGCATTCAAAGTAACAAAATTATCCAATAAAACATTCTGTTGAATAACATTCTCCAATATAACATTTGTCAACGATTCATTAACCAATTGTCTTGGATTATCCATATAAACATTGAGGATATCATTAACAATAGTCATAACGTTTGATTCAGATAATCTGTTCAATGGACCTTTTAAAGAACGTTTTATTTTAATCAATTGTTCATTATCTTGATTGATTAATTTTGAACGTAATGCTGGTGGTATATATTTTGTATTATTACTATCAACTGCTGGTGCATATGGATTTTCTTTTGGTTTGGTCATTATAGTATCACCTTGTTCATTATCGTTATCGTTATCTGATTCAATATCTGAATCAAAATCTGAAGAGTTTAATTCATCGTCAGATGAGAATGGGTTTTCAATTTGTTCTTCTTCTTCTTCTTCATTATCTTCTTCTTCTTCTTCATCTTCCTCTTCTTCATCATCCTCTTCAATATAATCATCCTCTCCATAGTTATCCAAGAAATCCAATCCATCAAGTAAATCACCTAATCCATCATCATTCTGTTTTTGATTAAATTCTTTATTCTTTGTAGATTTAAGTCCTAATTTCTTTGCATAATATTTCATATCATCTTCATCTCTTTTCAAAAGATTTTCATCTGGTGATAAATATTTAATCTTTGATTCTTTGTTTGATTCTTTGTTTGATTCATTCTTTGATTTATTCTTCTTCTCTTTTAAAGCTTTTAATGCATTCATTGTCTCTTCAACAGAATCTATTTTCTTCTCTTTTGTATCTTTATCCTTCTGTTCATTCTTCTTCTTCTTTAAATTCATTAATGCAGCCATTGTGTCTTCAACAGTCTGAGGTTGGTCATCTTCTTCCTCTTCATCTTCTTCATAGTCTTCTTCCGAATTCAAATCATCATTCAAATCTTCATCAAAATCTTCATAATCATCCGAATCTCCCATAGATTCAACTTCTTTTGAATCATCAGAGAATCCTTCAAAATTACTTAGCTCTTCATCTTCTTCATCCTCTTCCTTACTCATCTGCTTACTCTTACTCTTACTCTTACTCTTATTCTTTGTATCATTACTATTAACATTCAACCTCTCCTTCTGTTTAACAAACTTCTTCTTATTCTCCTTCTTAACAAATCTCTGTTGTTTTCTCTGTTCTTTTCTCGATAAAGTCTTTCTCTTCTTTGTATCTATCCCATTTTGAAATCTACCATCATCATCATCTATTCATATAGTTAGTATAATGAATCATTAAACAGTAATAACATAACATACCTTTTATTCCCTTTAATTCATCTAAAAGAACACCAGGAAGTCTGATTCCATGTCTTTCTTCCTGTTGATCATCTCTATGTCTTTTGACCATTCTTTGTTGTATTCAGTGATCAGTGATCAGTAATCAGTAAGTATAACAATATAACGTTATAAGCTCATCGATGTAAACAAAGAAAAGTTTGAATAATTTTATACTTCCGGGGCCTCGGATATCATTCATTTTCATAAAACATTTGATCTAAATGACCATTAAATCAGTCAATGACCATTAAATCAGTAAATAGTTAGTCAACAAAACAGCCAAAAACCTCCGGTTAAAATGCCCAAAATTGATGTTAAAATAATCACAGATGTCGCTTTATTAATAGGTGCTTCATTATCTGCATATTATATGTTTTCTGTATTATCACAAGAAGGTTCAAGTTTAAAATCAAATGAAACTAAAAAAAGAGCAAATGAATCATTAAAAAGGTTAAAATTGTTGAATCCTTCTCTTAATTTACAATTAAACGACTATGAAACCATCGTATTATCCAATGTTATAACACCAATGGAAATTGATATAAATTTTAAAGATATTGGTGGATTAGATTTAATAATTGATGAATTAAGAGAAAATGTACTATATCCATTAACAGTTCCTGAATTGTTTAACCATTCTTCATTATTACAAGCTCCAAAGGGTGTATTATTACATGGACCACCAGGATGTGGTAAAACAATGATTGCCAAGGCACTTGCAAAGGAATCAGGGGCAATGTTTCTCTCTATTAGGATGTCACAAATTATGGATAAATGGTATGGAGAGAGTAATAAGATTGTTGATGCAATCTTTTCATTAGCTAAAAAATTACAACCATGTATTATATTCATCGATGAAATCGATTCATTCTTAAGAGAAAGACAATCGATGGATCATGAAGTTACTGCAATGTTAAAAGCAGAATTTATGACACTATGGGATGGATTAATTTCATCTGGTAGAATCCTGGTGCTTGGTGCAACAAATAGACCAATGGATATAGATTCTGCAATATTAAGACGTATGCCTAAGAAATTTGCAATTGGATTACCAAATGATGAACAAAGAGAACGTATATTAAAGATATTGTTAAAAGATATTGAATTATCTCCAGATTCATTTGATTATTCATTATTAGTTCATTGTACAAGGGGATTTAGTGGATCTGATCTAAAAGAAGCATGTCGTGAAGCTGCAATGAATACGATGAGAGAATTCATTAGAAATAACTTTAAAGATGGTCAAAAGGTTGAAGATTGTGATAAAGTTGAAGTTAGACCTTTAAAGACTTCTGATTTTGACTGTGTTCGTAATAAATTGGAATCAGTTGCCTTGGATTAGTATTATATAAATATTCGATTATGTAATGCATTATGTAATATTACATTACATAATATATTACATCATATTAAATATATCACGAAAGGTAAACATAAACAAAGAATTAACAATGATATACAAATGATATACTTTATATAGTTCATAGTACTTTATAACCAGAATGGATCAATTACTCAATCAACCGATTGTTATAGACAATGTATGTCATATCCTATATTTATATACAAAGCAGCATAACTAACCGCTCAAAGGGATCTGGAAGTATCAAAGCTGGATTTGCAGGTGAAGAACATCCAAAGCATAAATCACAGACAATGTAAGATTCATATAGAGATAATGACAATGATATTTATACTAACATTAACAGAATCGGCTGGCCAAAGTATAAAAGAATAATGGCTGGTGCCCTTGAAGGTGATAATTTCATCGGTAATGATGCAATACAAAACAGAGGTTTATTAAGGTTAAGATATCCAATAAATCATGGTATAATTGAACATTGGGATGATATGGAACAAATTTGGCAAAATTTAATAACAAAAGACCTACAATCAAGATTTGAAGATCATCCAATCCTATTAACTGAACCTCCATTAAATCCAAGACAGATTAAAGATCATTGTGCACAAATTTTTTTTGAAACTTTTAATTCACCAGCTTTATACCTATCTATACAAGGTGTATTAGCACTATATGCAAATGGTAGAACCACGGGGATGGTACTCGATAGTGGAGATGGTGTTTCATATGTCGTTCCTGTTTATGATGGTTTCAGTATACCTTCTGCTATAAAGAGAATGGATATTGCCGGTAGAGATATAACTGAACAATTTCAATTGTTATTACAAAAAAATGGTATATCGTTACAGACAAGTTCAGAATTGGATATAGTTAGAGAGATGAAGGAGAAAATTTGTTATCTATCAAAAGATCCCAAGGTTGATGAAAAAAATTGGTTAAATTTTGCATTGAACAAAAATAATGATAATGATAATCATGAACAAACGATATATAGATTACCTGATGGTAAGACCATTGAAATTGGTGCAGAGAGATTTAGATCTCCAGAGATCTTGTTCCAACCTGATTTAATAGGTTCAGAACATGGAGGTATTCATCAATTGGTCTATGATTCTATACAAAAAGTTGATATGGATCTTAGAATGCAATTATATCAAAGCATTGTGCTAAGTGGAGGTACAACGTTAACAAAGGGGTTTGGAGATCGTTTGATCAATGAATTGAAACTGTTAACCATCAGAGGAACAAAGATAAAGATCTTTGCACCACAAGAACGAAGATATAGTACATGGATCGGTGGCTCGATATTAGCCGGACTAAGTACTTTTAAAAAAATGTGGGTCTCAAGGGAAGAATGGGATGAGAATCCAGAATTGATCCATACAAGATGTTTATAATAACAATCAGCAGCTCTAATTAATGAATTAAATACAGTAATATCTATCACCAAAATCTCCTAACCCTGGATAAATTCTCTTCTTATCATCCAATTTTGGATCAATACCACCAGTGATGATCTTAATCTCTGGGAATTTGGAATGATAAGCCTCAATTCCCTCCGGTGCAGCCAATAGATTCAAGAACAGGATTCTTTCAGGTTTAACTCCACGTTTGATCAAAACTTCAGTTGCCAACATTGCAGAACCACCGGTTGCTAACATTGGATCCAATAGGAAGACATAACGATCTGAAATATCTTCTGGTAATTTTTCGTAGAACAATTTTGGTAATGCAGTTTCTTCATCTCTTTGGATAAGGATCTTACCGATTCTTACACTTCTACAACAATCTCTTAATCCTTGTTCCATGGATTCACCAGCTCTAACGATGGAGACTCCACAAATTTTACCTTCAAATTCAACACCTTCATAGTTAACGTTCAATGGAGTTTCAACTGATTTGGATTTCACTGGTAATTGATCTAAACCCTTTTCGACGAGTAGTCTAATGATTCTATCGGAATAGAATACAAAATCTGAACGATGAGTATCTTTTGATCTTATGATTGAATATAATCCAAGCAGTTGATTTGTTTGTGGTAGTAAAAAGACGTTTTCGTAATCTGACATTATGTATTTGTTGTATGAAGTAGTAGTAGATTGTATTAGACACCTGTCAATGGATATTCAGAGTATATATAATACTTTATCTTTATCTCTTTATCTTTAACTTCTTAGCTCATCACAAATGATTAAAAGTTTAAAAATTTATAAATCACCGGCGAATTTTTTTATCTCCAACGGACGTAAGAAATATAAATATATTTGTTAAACGGCGAATAAATAAATTTATATAACTAGGGCAAAATATCATACGGCTTGATTATAAATTTATTGTAAGCAGAACTATAATTATAATCATAGTTATATAAGTATATTCATTACATAATCAGAGCTATATATATATTATAGCTATAACTCTTCTCTTTGTACAAATGGATTTTCAATTTCTTCCATACCATCAATTGGAGAGATTGTTAATAACAATGGACCTCTTACAACAACAAGTCCAAGATGTCTTGTCTTATCAGTTAGGATATTTGAATCTTGTGGATCTATTCATTGTTAGTATGGTTATTATAAAAGTAGTTGTAGTTGTAACTCACCTCTTAATGTTTCTTCAACTTCATCTAATACAAGATTTGTCAATTGATCAAAACCTTTTAATATACCAGTCACTGTATCTGTTAGTATTTATGTATATGGTATATATATATTTCATATGCTATGATATGATATATATTATATGACATGTCATATGACAGTCATATGACATATAATATACTCACCTTGTCTACCATTTGTAAATTTTACACGTATTTTAACATCTTGATGCTTTGCAAGCCATTCAGTTACATATTTTTGTGGAGCAGTTGATGATTTTTGTTGTATTTTCTTCTTATCGTTCTTTATGATAAAACTATTCTGTACTTATACTGTATTATAATATAATATTCCATGTCATATGACATTGAATATAATAATGTATATACATTGTATAAGAATAGAATAGAATTTAGAAGTAAATGTTAGTATAAATTAATTATATTATACTTTAATTGAATAACTCACTTGTTTACCATTCATTGCAATTAATATAAATATATAATTCTTTGTTATATTTACTATTTGATTTATTTATTAAACTGTTTGCTAATGTTTTATAAATTTGATAAATATATTTATAACGTTGAGTTTATTTACCCGTGTTTTAAAATGGCAGTTGTGAACAAATAAATATAAAAATTGTTGTAAACATTGAATAAATATATACAATGTCATATGACAATGACAAATAAATATATACAAAGAAGATAAAGAATATATATAAACATGGATATAAACATAAATCTTACATCTTCATTAACAAATTCACAACGTCGTATATCCAAAAATTGGTCATTAAATTATTTAAAACAAAAAATTGAATTAATAACAGGTATACCAATAATTTATCAAAAATTATTATTATTTATAAATCCATTATCAAATGATAAAATTGATATAACACATAGGGATAATGATAATGATATTACAATCAATCAATTGAATATAAATGAAGGTTCAAGGATTCAAGTTGTTGATATAAGACCAGATTCTGAATTAAAAGATTTAGAAATTGATTTAGATAATGAATATGATGATAATGAACTACCAGACTATTCATATCAAATGAATGATGATGAATATGATAAAAGGACAAATACTTTAAGAAATTGGAAAAAAATAAATAAATTTGGAATTTATAATCCAAATTATAAAGATAAATTAGATTCAATTAATAAAAATAATGAAATAAAAGCAAGTTCATTAACAATTGGTTCAAGATTTAGAACATTGAATAATGGTAATGGTAATAATGAAAGACGTGGAATTATAAGATATATCGGTAAAGTACCACAGATTAAACAACCCGATATCAATTCAATATGGATTGGAGTTGAATTTGATGAACCAGTTGGTAAAAATGATGGTTCAATTGATGGAACTGTTTATTTTAAATCAAAACCGAAATATGCAAGTTTTCTTAAACCAAATCAGATTGAACAAGGTGACTTTCCTGAACTTTCATTGTTTAGTGATGATGATGATGATGAGATATAAATCTATAGTACAATGAATTTGAATATCAATTAATATCAATATGAATTACCCAATTGGGTAATTGTGTGTCCCTACCGCATTTGACAAATAAATTTAAACCGCTCATAAAAAGCTGTAAAATAAAAAGTAAATAAATTTAAAATTTCCCTCGGCCGATCCGAATGAACAATTTCTTATTAATTGTTGAGTATATAAACAATTTATAATCCAATTTATTCATTGTCCATATTAATCATTATCATTATCATAATTATAATTCATTATCATAATTCATCATCATACCATATAGAACAAGATCATAACAATGAAAATCCCAGTATTCTTTCAAGATTTAATGGAAATTGATCTAAAACATTCCCTTAGATTAATTATAATTGTTTGTGGTTATTGGTTTCTAAGGACTCAATTTACAAAATTTCAAACAAATAGAACTCTTAGAAAGACAATAATTGATAATGAAGATATTGATAATAACTCTGATGAAAAGATTAATAAATTAATTTCAAAACCTGAAGATCAAGATAAAAATTGGAGTTGGGGTAGTAATACAAGATTAAGGGTTAAAAGACAAGAAAAGATATTACAAGAAGCATTGGAAAATGCACAGGTTGAAGATGATGATGATGATAAGGATATTCAAGATCTATTGGAGGATTGATAGCCTCTACTCCCATACATAGATTTGTATATAATAAATTGATAATGAATACAGTAATTTATTATATCCCATAGTTAAGCGTATATTTATAAAAAATTTAAACTCATCACGAAAAACATCAACAAATAAATTTATATATTCAGACAACTAAATAAATAAACTGTCAGACTACAAAGACTACAGGGACTAGCTGTATAAATACATCATGAGCTTCAGAGGTGGAAGAGGAGGATCTTCAGGATTCCAAAGAAATTTACCCTTTGGTTTGGACTATCAAGACGTTACCAAGATAACAGAATCGGAAAAACCTTCAATAATCTTACCGGTAAATGGTCCAATGTCAGATAAAGAAAAAGTTATATCTCTACATTTCATAAATTTTACAAATCTG
>JAJLRR010000058.1:33555-66977 GCA_030567175.1 Williopsis lachancei
CTGTAAAATAAAAAGTAAATAAAATTAAAATTTCCCTCGGCCGATCCGAATGAACAATTTCTTATTAATTGTTGAGTATATAAACAATTTATAATCCAATTTATTCATTGTCCATATTAATTATAATTCATTATCATAATTCATTATCATAATTCATTATCCATCATCATACCATATAGAACAAGATCATAACAATGAAAATCCCAGTATTCTTTCAAGATTTAATGGAAATTGATCTAAAACATTCTCTTAGATTAATTATAATCGTTTGTGGTTATTGGTTTCTAAGGACTCAATTTACAAAATTTCAAACAAATAGATCTCTTAGAAAGACATTAATCGATAATGAAAATATTGATAATAATTCTGATGAAAAGATTAATAAATTAATTGCAAAACCTGAAGATCAAGATAAAAATTGGAGTTGGGGTAATAATACAAGATTAAGGGTTAAAAGACAAGAAAAGATATTACAAGAAGCATTGGAAAATGCACAGGTTGAAGATGATGATGATGATAAGGATATTCAAGATCTATTGGAGGATTGATAGCCTCTACTCCTATAAGTAGATTTGTATATAAATTGATAATGAATACAGTAATTTATTATATCCCATAGTTAAGCGTATATTTATAAAAAATTTAAACTCATCACGAAAAACATCAACAAATAAATTTATTCAGACAACTAAATAAATAAACTGTCACTAGACTACAAAGACTACAGGGACTAGCTGTAGAAATACATCATGAGCTTCAGAGGTGGAAGAGGAGGATCTTCAGGATTCCAAAGAAATTTACCCTTTGGATTGGACTATCAAGACGTTACCAAGATAACAGAATCGGAAAAACCTTCAATAATCTTACCGGTAAATGGTCCAATGTCAGATAAAGAAAAAGTTATATCTCTACATTTCATAAATTTTACAAATCTGTTAAAAGACGGCTCTTTCTATACCGGTGATAACCTTGAGTTGGAAAGCAATAGTTTGAATAAGAAGGAGATCACAGAAGATGGAATAAACGATGGATTGAAAAGATATTCGGATAAATATCTCAAAAGAAGAACTATTGGTCATTCCATTGATGATCATCCTTATAACATCGAATTTTTCCCCAAAGAACTTTATAAAGTAATGGGGATCGATGATCATAGAAAGAGGAAACTGTTAAAACTTTCAAACTTGAGGAATTCAAAACAAGTTTTGGATAATTTAAACAATGATGAGATTGGTAATACGATACTAGAAAAATTGAAACAGATGGCTGATGATGATAAAGATAACGATCAAGAGAATGATCCTAATAACGATGTCATTGAAGAGAACCTTGACGATGAATTTGAAGAAGAAGATGATGACGATTATAACGCTGAGAAATATTTCGATGATGGTGAAGATTTTGGTGATGAAGAAGATTATAACGATGAAGCTGCCTTTTAATATACTACAGAGTAATAATAAACGTCTCTTGTGTGATATTCATACGACTTTAAACCTACTAGGTGACATCTTTGATTTCCTATCAAGGGAATCTTCAAATCTTAGTCCATTATCCCTTGAAGTTGACTTTTCATTATCCGATGACAAACTATCAGGTCCATATGGTATACTTGAAAGATCCCTTCTAACTGGTGATTTATCACCACTTTGATAAAACTTGTAAGAACTTGGTGGTGGTTTCCTACTTGGACTATGAATCTTATTCTTATCCTTATTCTCTTTGGATCTATGAGATGGTACAGGTGGTGGTATTGAACTTGTACTCAATGACATGTTCTTAAAAGATCCTTGACTATGTGCAGGTAATGGAGGTGGTGGTTTATCATTGTTCATTGCATGACGATTTGATATATCGTTCAATTGAACTTCTCTCTCTAAGAGATCAAATGCATTTGCTCTTGTATTAGAACTTTCATTGTAACTATCAGTAGTATATCCATTAGATGTAAATATACTATCACCACTACCACTACCTTTATCACTACCTTTACTAACAAAGAATGAATTCATCTTATCACTCAAATGTCTCCAATCTCCACCAGGTTCAGATCTTGTTCCTCTATACGATTCAGATGATTCATTTGTAAAATTAAGAGGAATCTCAGTTATATTTTTGGTAATTGGTAAATCCGGTAATGTATTAACAGAAATGGTAGATCTTGTAAACAAATCACCATGAGGTTGCTCATAATTTGGTCTTGAGATTAATTCAGATGCCCTTGGTATTGGAGGTGGTATCGAATGAATCAATTTCTTTGGTTCTTCATTTGTTTCTCCTTCAATCACTTGTCCTGGAATCATTGGAAGTGGTCTCTTAGATAACGTTGCTATGCCTCCATTAATTGACATAGACTTCTTTGGAGATGTAGGAGATGAAACATGATTAATAGAAGAGGGATAAAAAGTCATTTCAAGATATATCTGACCAGCTTCTTTGGAATCAGAGATCAATGTATGCCATTTATCATATCCAACTTTAACAGATGAATAAAAAACAGGAGTAAAATCAATCTCTGCTTCTCCAATCAATCTTGCAGTTGTCTTTGTCTCATCCAATACACTCAGTTTTAAAATAGGCTCAATCTCAGGTGTAATATTAAAACGAAGTTCTTGATCCCATTTGGGTACTTGTCCTCCTCTTATATCTGTCTTGGTAGTTTCTGTAAGGTTAGAGATTCGAAGTAAACAATATGGATTCTGTTTTTCAAGTTTTCTATGGTTTGGTAATTCTTTTGCCCTTGAGACGATGATTATCAGAGTTCCTCTGTTTCCTCTGGAATGTGACATGATGTTGAATGACAGAGAGATTATATTGATAATGCTTTATGTCTTCAGTTTCGTGTTATATGAAATTTTGAAATCTAAAAAGGTAAACAAATAAAATCAACAAATTATAAATCCGGGGGTTCGGGTCACGTGATTCTCTACAAAATATCTAATACCAATACCAATATCATTACTATTTAAAGAGACATAACATTTGCTCTAAAATATTCCACATACTTCTTCTGTTCTAATACAAAGTATTCTTCAGATGTCATTCCAAAGGGGATCCTTGGTGGTAAAGGAGGTGGAGTAATCAGTTGTTCATTCGATACTCTTAACCATCCATAATTCCAATCTCCATCACCTTTATAAGAAGATAATCCTGGATTTATGATAAAATCTTGTTTTTGAACATTTCCTTTATCTAATCGATCCAATAGAGCAAATTGTTCCCTTGATAATGATCTATATTGTGATTTGTTCATCTCTATTCTTTTCTGTTCTTCTTCTTCTTGTAATTTAGATTTTATACCATTCATCGTACTGTTCTTTGACTTTGTTGTATTAAGATCATTAGCACTAAATGGGATTTGTAATATATATATATCTTCAACTTCTAACTCATCCATATTTATCATATCTGTTGAAGATTCAGATTCAATTTCTATAGAATCCTTCGTACTAAAGATCGTGGATTCATCAAATGACGATTGTGGTGAGTTTCGTATATAACCATCCTTTAATTGATTATCCCTAACAGATAATGTCTCCGTTTGAAGCTGAAGTAAATTTCTTTCTGATTTACTTGAATATGACTTTTGAGTATGAAGACCTTCAGGTCTTACTCCACATTTAGATTTAACCCTTTTTAACATTCCTCTTAATCCACGTCTCTTATTCTTTGTATCGTCTTGAAAGACAAGATCTACTGATGAGATGATCTGTGATGCGATTATCTGAGCTTGTTCTTTGTCTAATTGACCTTTGTTTACTTCTTCTTCTTCTTTCTTCTCTTGTACAATCGGCTCATGAATAACTTTCTTGGGTACCAATGGAACAACCGAATGAAAAGTCATTTCAACTTCAAGTATACAATTCGAACTCAAAGAGATCTTTACATTCGATTCTTTTTGACTTAGAACTTTCTGAAGTTGAAATTCTCCCTTTGTCAAACATCTTGGTAAATTTAAACCTTGTTCCATTACAAATATTCTTAAGACAGGTTCCAATTGTGAATTGATATCAAACCAACCTTGTGAAGTTTCTAACCATTTTAAAGAGACATTTTGAGTCTTTTTTGATAATTCTGTTCTATGAACCTTGGTACCGACCTGGAAAAGTATATAAACGGATGATCCATTCGATATATTGATCAAATTTGTCAATTCAATTGGATCAACAACTAATACTCCTAGTGCTCTATCCAATGTTGTAAAGGGCATCGTATAATATTATACTTCAATTGAATCAAAAGAATACATCAGTACCTTAAAGATGGTTACATCGATATATAAATCATCCTCTCATCATCATACAACTCTCTGTGCCCTACTTACAAACGATCATGTCACATTCTGATCATCGCATTGATTTTTAGTGCTGCGCCTACTTTAAAATTATTGCGCCCGCATTAATGCTCTATTTTTAGGTAAACATACAAAGTACATTGAAATAATATACACTACCAACCTAAAGATTCAATACCTTCTTCTCTTCTCGGGATAATCATTTTGACGATGTCTCTTTCTATCAAAACGACCACTTCCTGAAGGATTCTGTGGGATTTTTGAAGCACCAGTTGAAGTTGAAGAAGGTGGAGGTGGTGGAGGTGGAGGTGGAGGAACATTACGTGATTCATCACGTCTTCCATCACGACGTCTATCATCCCTTCTGTCATCCCTTCTATCATCCCTCCGTATATCTCTTCTAGGCTCATCACGTCTCTCATTACGTCTATCATCCCTTCTTTCTCCAGAATGATCATCACGTCTATTCTCCCTATGACCTTGTTGTCTATCCCTATCATTAGAATTCCTTCTTTCGAACCTTGAATCAAATTTACCACGATCACCATTTCTATCCCTTGTAGAATTATTCTCTTTTATATCATGTCTATCATCTCGAATATCAGATCCTCTATTCTCTCGAGTTTCAAATCTTGAAGATTTATTACGTTCATTAATAGCACTGTTAACAATAAAAGATTGATCTGGTAATGGTTTTCTTGAAGGAACAACAGTTGATTTCTCCTTTGAATTTGATTTTTCTGTTGGAAGTTTAAACTTTCCAATTGCACCATATAAATTAGCCGTTGATATAGTTCTACCAACTAATGATTCAAAATATCCTGAAAGTATTGTTCTAAGGTTATTTCTATATGAACGATTAGAATCATTATTCTCTTTTAATTTCTTAGAAGTTAATGGATGATCACTTGTTATCTTCATCAAAGAATCAAGATCATTTTTTTCTAATGCCATATTAATTGAATCCATTTTTCTTTGAATATCTTCAGATGATAAAGTTGTTGTACCAGCTGTAACATTTGCAAATCTTGGAACATTAGAACGATTTAAATCTTTATTACGATCATTTGTCATTGATTTGGGTTCAGTTTTAAATTCTTTCTTAACAGATTCACTAACGATATCTTTTTTGGATGGGATCGCTTTAGAATCTCTTGGTTTCTCCTTATCAGCGTTTACTTCAGGTTTTGGTTTTGGCTTTTCAGAAGTCTTTGAAACAACCACCTTATCCACCTTGGCTTCTGCCTTGACCTCAACCTTGGTCTCAGCCTTGGCTTTAGTATCAGTCTTTGTAGGAACGTTCAACTTCTTTGGATCCGATTTCTTCTTGTCCTTACTCTCTGTATGTGTTGGCTTGTCAGATTCATCATCCTCTTCGATCAACATCTCTTCATCTGAATCCTCTTCAACTTTATCAGTTGACAAAGGTTCAGCTTCGGCTACTGCCTTCTTACGTTCAGCTTCAACTTTAGCACGTTCTTCTTCCTCTTTGAGTCTAGCAGCTTCCTCTTCAGCTCTAATTTTTGCCTTACGAGCTTCTTCTTCCTTGATTGCAGCCAGTTTGGCTGCACGTTCATCCTCAGCTTTCTTCAATGCCAAACGTTTTTCTTCAGCTTTCAAGAGTTCAAGTCTTTTGGTGAATTTTGAAACATCAGCTTTAATCTTAGTTTTTTCATCATCTTCAAATTCGATCAAATCCCAAGAATTAATCCAACTCTTGGATGCATTTTGTAAAAGAGCAAACACTGCAGAACAAGCCAATTTTAAATCATCTCTTTTTTCTGATTCCATCACTTCACCAACAATAGAATGTAAAACAATTCCAACATCTTTCACTGTGATTATAGGAGTAATATTCTTCAAAAATGTCAAAGTATTTCTACGTGACATATAGTTATCAGTAAAGATTAAATTATTCTTTACTTCATCAATCAAACTTTGAAGCCAATAGAATGATGCCTTTTTAAGTTCATTATCAACACTCTTAGATCTATAAAAGGATAAAACACCTGCAAAGAATAATCCAATATTTTCAGCTTCAATAGGAGTTGCTGTAAAAATAAGAGTTGCTAAAAATTGACCTTTGAATATCTTATCCAATATAGAAATAGAAATATCTTTTGATAATTGAGTTGTTAAAAAGACACTTGTAAATATAGCATCGGATTCCGAATGCATAAACCTTGGAACAACACAGTATTGAATAAATGCTTCAACTTCAACATCAGTTGGTGACTCATTTGTAAACCATTTTGTTTTCTTAGATTCAGCTATTGTTGAAACTTGTTCAGAATGCTTTCTATGAGATTCCATATCATCAAGAATATGAAAAAGAATCTCTTTGTTGAAAGTTGCATTGCCATTCAATCTGTCTCTTAATTTCTTATTATCCCTATCATTTCTATCTGAATCCATAGTGGAAATCTTAATCTCACTTGCAATAGTTTGATTTTGAACCTTTAGCTTTTCAAGCTCTGTATTATATTGATCTTCGTTAAAGTTGATATCAAACAGACTTAATCTCCAAAAGTCAAAATAAAGATTCTTTGATATATTTTCAAAGTTGATATTCTTAATATCTGGAGTAATCTCTTGTTCTAAAGAGATATGTGCACGCCAAAGTTCAAATATAGAACCAACACTGATATTGTATTTTGAAAGAAGATCATCAACAGAAAGTATGTTATTATCGAAGAACCCTGGTATCAATTTTTCAAAAAAATTGATGAGTTGAATGTAGGTGTGTAAAACAGCTGATGATTCATCTGATAATTCCGTGACAATCTTGAAATGAGAGTCTTCGTTGCTATTTTCGATAATAGATTGTTGGAAGTTATACAACAGAACAAAGAGCTCGGAGACTGTACCAGTAGATGACAATGCTTTTAAAAGTCTCTGTCCACTTCTACTGGATGTATCTCTAGTATCCATGATCACTCTTCTAACAATCTTTTGCAATGAGTTTTCACTGTTGAGGTACTGGATCTGTTGTGGAACCAAATTTGTAAATCTTTGGATTCCTCCCATTTGTGCAATCAACTGTTTGATCACCGTAAGACCAACGCTATTCTTCTGGTGTAAAGCTCTAACACAGAAAGATATGATTGGATTGATGTTGAATGTAGCGTTGTTTCTTGCCAGTTTTGCAACAAACACTGAGAATGACTGGAGCCAAAATGCATCATTTATACCATCGGATTGAACAGTCTCTCTACGTTGAGTAAGACGTGTTAATAATACAAACGGTAATACATCCCAAGCATAGTCTGTGAAATAACGAGCAGCATCAACAACGAGATCTGTAAGGTTGTCATAACTTTCAACTTGAGAAACTATAACCAAAAATGCAGGTAATGGATTTGCAAATGTAATTTTGGAAAGACGTCTCATTGTTTGTTTCACATTTTCTGTTGTTAATCTTTTCAATACATCTTTTGTCTGTTTTTCAGCCTTTGAATAGTTGAGTTTAACGTAAAGATTGAACTTTGAAGTAGTTTTCAAAAGTTCACCATATAGGTTATATCTCCAATCAAGTGGGAAAAGTTTAAGCAACTGGAAAGTATCGTACACTGAGATTGGATTATCATGACCATATGAAGAAGCTGGAAAGATGAATTTTCTGAAATATTCAAACCATTTGTTCAGAAGTTCATCATGGTTCTCTTGTTCTTTAGATCTTTCAAGACTATTGGTAGCTATTTTACAAAGATCAGATACCAGAAGGAAATCTTCACCTAACCTTGCACCAACAAAGGACAATAGTTCATTGGAGCGAACTATTAATTCATCTTCATTATCAATCTTTGGTAGGTCATCTATCCAGTTACGATAATAATAGATTTGATTTGATCTTTCATCATCTGCTAAAGGATCCGTAGTCTTTGGAGAAAAAGATTTTTGTCCTTTAATATTCTCTAAGGGCTGACATAGTTTCTTCAATTGTTCATCTGTAAGAGGTTGTAATTCCTTTGTCAATGGTCTCAACATCTGTTTGAATAACCTCATAATCAACTTAGGGATATCATCATTTGCAAATGCCAAATTTGGGAATTTGTTCAAGATGTATAATGAAGGGTAATATAATCCATTTGCAAGTAATAATTTAAAAAACATCAATTTTGTATTCTTCTCAGGTGATTTTTGTTCTTCTTTATTCTCTTTTTTACTCGAAGGCCTTGATTCATTTGTTTCATCTTCTTCATCAGCCAAAGGACCACTCATTGCCAATGCACTAGCCGATGCCTTATAAATTTCCTCATTGATCGATTCTGTTATGGTTTCACATAATTTGTTCATTGCATCATCGTTTGGTCCAAGACATTTGTAGATTGCACCAAATGATATGAATCCATTCTTGATCAGTATACAAGTGTAACGAAGTATTGAATCAACCTGAATATCAACATTTGAATCTTTTAATTTTGATTGATTGAAGATGATGTTCAATTTCGAGGCAATCAATCTAACTGCATGATCATTTCCACCGTATGATAAAGTTTCTAAAGAGTTTGGATTTGCAACTTTACCCTTTGGCCACCATTGTGAATTTTTGAGGAAATTGATCCAAAACTTATAGTTCTGTATAGAGAATTCTGTACCCAGAGTTAATATTATGTCTAATACAGTATCTGGATCCAAGTTGAAATGACCTATACAAGTTTCAACTGCTCTCACTATTGGTAACACTTTTTCTTGTGAATATTGGACAAAAGGTAGAGATGCATCTGTAAGTATGGTTATAATTTTGGCATAACCTTCTGACGATTCATGGAGTAAGTTAAACCTCTTTTGATCAACCAAATGACGTATAACATAGTTAAGAGTTTCTCTTGAGAGTGGGTTCACAATGTTGAGTTCTTGTATGATGACATCTTCTAGTCCATGAGACACCAATTCCGCGGCTGGAAGATTTCTAAATTCTTTCAATAGATCGATCAAGTTATCGTTATGTTTAAAAGTGTTCAGCATAGCAACAAATCTGGACTTCAATTCATCGATGTTATTGTTCTCCACCATCTCGTCGAGCAATGAAGATAACATTTCATTCGTCAATCTCTCCGGATGATATTTAGCACAGAGTAAGATCTCATAAAAGATCTCATCTGAAAGATCTGGTTGGACGGAAGATCTGGTGACAATGTCCTGAGTTCCATCCACAAAGTTATCAACAGTGCCCTGGGTCAGATGGTTCCACTCATGTTCTTCGTTGAGCTCCTTTAAAAGTTCTCTTCTTTTACGATTGAGCTCTTCAGCTGGGTCAACAGGCTCTGGTTCCATGGTCTGGGTATCTGAGTGTGCTGTGACTTCTTCTTCCTCTTCTTGTTCTGCATTTGTTTCAGTGTCAGCTACTTCTTCAGCTTCTGCAGATGGCACAGAGACGGGGTCGGCATCAGCCATCACGACATCATCTGTCTTTGACTGTGGCGTTTCGTCTACCATTGCCGCCGTGTGTGTTGTGATTGTTTGTTGTTTGTTGTCGTGGGTTGTTGTTAAGTATGGTGGAGTGTTGAGGTTGTTGATGTTTTTCTCGCTGCGTAAGCAAAAAAAAAAGACAGAGTTGAAATATCGCTGGCGTTTACACAGTTAAAGCTTATGAAAGATAATAATATTGGCTAAAGATATAAATAAAAGAATCAAAGAAGAAATGGTAAGTAACTGTGTGCTGTTTGAATGTATATGAATTTAGACTAACCAATCATAAGGCTGACAAAGTAAGAGAGAAACAAGTTTACGAACATCTTAAAGCTCGTCATATTGGACTTGGTGATGAGAATACAACTGAACGGTAAGTAATTGGTATTTCATACTGATATGTATCATTTTTACTAACATGATAAAAGTGAATGGATGGAAAATGTAAATAGAGATACTTTTGCCTCTGTTGCAGAGCATCAAACACTTTTAACTTATCTTTCTGTTGCACATGAGACTCCAAAGTCAATGTTAAGAGGACAACTAATTGAAAAGATGGCTAGGCCATGTGAACCAAAGACTACGAATAAATAGAAAGGGATTTATATTCTTACATTAATTGAAATGATATGTCTGATGATGTTATTACTGCTATAAAAGGTAGTGTGTTCTTTTTTGGGAAGGTTGATATATTCATATAAAGAAGTGTGGATTTAGAGAGTAGATGGTTCATCAATTGTTGATCAATGGAGCATTCTCAGCATCTCCGCTTGTCTGGTTGGAGGTCAAGTTTCCGCTCAAGACAGCCATCGTTGCCAAGAAGACATAACAAGAGATGGCAAAGGCAAAGATCCACTGCAGTGCAAACACTTTAGTAAACAGCTGGCCAAATCCAAGACCCAGCATCAAGATCGAAGTGGATAGACCCACAGACCAATCTCTATACACAGCGAGGAAGAACGTTGGCACCAGGGCAAAGTTCCAAATAAAGACATTGGCCACGATACGTGCAGCGAGCGACTGTGAGCCAATCATCGCAGCACCGTTCCAAAAGATGGCGTATAGCAACCAACTGAATGGCAGGGCAACTGCAGGCATATGGATCAAAAAGATGTTTGTAAGGTTCTTGATCTTCCATGGTTGCTGGGTGGTGTATAGGGCCAGGATGTTCATAAAGTTGATGATCAGAATGATCTCAGACCAGATATAGTGTCCTCTGACAAAGAGCCATGTCCAGACAAAGTGTAAAAAGTTGAACGTGTTGAAACTCCAAGCGTATCCACCGGCAACTTTTGATCTGGTTGCATTTGTCACGGCTCCAACTGCATTTGTCAATGGATTTGAAGATTGTGATTGTGGGTTTGTCTCTTCAGGGAAGAAGAACTGGAGGATAAACCCGAGTTGTAAGAGATGTGTAAATCCCCAGTATAAGAGCACAATCAAAAGGTTTGCGGTGAACGGAGTGAACCCAATTCTATAGAACGGATCCTTTTCCGGATCGTCATCTATTGGATTACGTCCAGCCAAATAACGAGCATTCGCATACACGGACAGGATGAATGTGATGACTGTAGAGACTTTGATAGTTGTGGATGTCATGTTGACTATAATAATGCCGACAAGGTAGTAGATTGAGAGTATATATTAGAAATAGCCGTGTACAATTACAATTAGAAAATGAGATCCGAAACACCTCCCTTTTATACCTGTATCGTACAGCTATAGTAGCAATTTAATAATTAAGGCAACGATTTATTGCTTATGGTTGCTATATTTTTGGTGCCATTTATATATGGTCTGCATAATAACTGCGCTTCGGCAGGGTCGTAAAGGAAAAAATAATTCAATTTGTGTGGCCCCATGTGGAGAGAGAGAGAGAGATCTACAATAATTTGGCAAGACAAAGAAAAAAAAAATATAGTGCGGGAGTCACGTGACACATTGGATTGTCTTTTGATGTAGAAATGTACATACATTCTTATAATACAAAAAGACCATCGTATAGTAATTATAACTGATGATCTGAACTAATTTCAACAGACAGTAGACGTCCATCGGCATAAACACCATGTAATTTGTCCATTGCAATCTTCAATTGAGATTCTTTTTCAAATGCAATCTCTGCAGTTGTTGAACCTGATGCAAGATCTTGTACTCTAATTTCTTTAATCTTACCACCTATTGGTTCAATGACATCTTGTAGTTCTTGTGCAGATGTACCAATTACCAAATTTCTTAACCTTAAGAACCTGGATGGTCTATGAGTCTTGAAGTTTAATACCTTTGTGATCTGTGATGGTGAAGATGTTGATTTTGACCTTGAATTGGTATTCGATGTTGCATTATTTTGAGTCATTATTGAAGGTTCAAAGAATTTTTGAACCAATTTTTCAGCTTTAGCCTTATTTGCCTTTGAATTTAACTGTGATGATTGTTTGTTGTTCTGTGATTTACTAACTTTATCCTTATTCTTATTCTTAATATTTTGAAACTTATCCTTATTTTTATTATTCATCTGCTTCTTAAACCCATTGTTATCATTTGATTTATTCTTTTTGTTATCTTTAACCAATTTCTTTGCAACATGATTATTCGATTGACCATTTACTGGTCGTATTCTATCACTTAGAGTAAGGTTTTTTTCTGCACCTTTCTTTAAAGCTTGATATAATGGGTTGTTCTTATTTCCATTAGTAGCATTAACATTCTTTATAGGTTTTGTATCTTGATGTGCTATTGACATCCGTTGTAATAATGGATTCATCGGAGTGTTTTTCTTAGCCATATTTTGTTAAATAGTTCATGTATTATATGAACTGGTTTATCAAAGCTTGTATTGTACCCATAACAATTCTAAGCTTTGGTGATCGAGCGACGATTTCAAAGACAACAAATTGATCTTACCCGTGATTTAAAATGGCAGATTTATTATAGTAAGTCGACTTCCTAATGGGGTAATATGAAGTAATATGACCGGTCATAATTATGATAATATATTAAGTCAAACTTTCTTTCATATAGTAGGTTAGGGTAGTATATAATGTACCGGTTAGTGCTATGATCAGTATCTTGAGGAGTACAACATATGTATCACAATTCCTTCATCACCTCAATTTATAACATCGAACATTATTTGCACAGCCAAATAAATTCACATCCAGATCAGGCAAAATCAAAACTTTTACCCTTTGCAGACAGATGTTATAAAATTGAGCCTGCGTCAAGGGGCCTCTCCCTGGGAAGCAGCAGCAGCAGAAGCAGCCCAGCTAAATGTTTTTATTTGTCTGCCTAGCAGATCAAACATTTTGAATTATCGAAAGGGAGAAACAGTAAATTTTATACAACAAACAACATTCTCTTGGAATATCAGTTTTAGAATTGTTACAATATTTATTTACTACCGCTACTGTTTATACTGCTACATCACATTGCACGTCAAGTATAATTCCAGGACCACAGCTATAAATATAAAAGCTATCTATCGATCATTCATTCATTCATCCATTCGATATATTACTCGTTGTTATAGTACACTGCACATTTTATACTCGAGTATAAGGTATATCAGCACTACATAAACATCAAACTACTACTACTACTACTACTACTACTACTACTACTACTACTACTACTACTACTACTACTACTACTACTACTACTACTACTACTACTACTAGAACATCATGGCTATCTGTGGAAGCGCGCCTAAACCAAGTGAGTATGGATAATTGAATAACGTATCCACCATTGTACATATTCATACTAACAAACTGTTTATCATTAGTCCAACGTAAGATTGTTATCCTTGGAGATGGTGCAGCTGGTAAGACATCTTTACTTAACGTGTTTACAAGAGGTTATTTCCCACAAGTTTATGAACCAACTGTCTTTGAAAACTACGTACATGATATATTCGTTGATGGTAAACCAATTAAATTATCTCTATGGGATACAGCTGGACAAGAAGAATTTGATAGGTTAAGATCTCTAAGTTATTCAGATACACATACAATAATGCTTTGTTTTGCTATAGATTCTCATGATTCTTTAGAAAACGTTGAGAATAAGTGGGTTGGTGAGATTGCGGATCATTGTGAAGGTGTTAAACTTGTCCTTGTTGCATTGAAATGTGATTTAAGAAATGATGAGAATGATGACGATGAAGATGGTGGAGATAGAGAATATAACAATAACAGTAATAGTCAAAACAACAACAGTAATAGTAATAATCTGATTTCATATGAAGAAGGTTTAGCAATGGCCAAAAAGATTGGAGCTTTAAGATATCTTGAATGTTCTGCAAAGAAGAATAGAGGTGTTAATGAAGCTTTTACTGAAGCTGCAAGATGTGCTTTAACTGCAAAGCCAAAAGGTGCTAATGATGAAGAAGAGGAGAAAAATTCAAGTTGTACCATCATGTAATAGTAATATTTGATATCTACTTATATAACTAACAATAATAATAATAATAACTAATTGATTGATCGAGTAATCGTTGTATATTGTTATATGTCATAAATATTAATCTTCAAACATGGATTCAAGATATTGAGATGGAGCTGCTCTAGTACGTCCCTTATAAGTACGTTGTGAACCTCTTTCAGGACTCACAATGGAGACATCCGTATTATTATCATAACTCTCGGTACGTTCATGACGATTGGATCTTAGTGTACTAGGACCAAGTGGTCCTGTTGCTGCTGCTGCCGCTGCATATGAAGACCCTGATTCTGATCCACCTCCATTGACAGACGTTGTTGAACTCTCAAAGTTACTCAGACTGGACATCACTCTCGAATGATGAAGATTGTTGGCATTCTTGTTGTAACCCATCACTTCTGCAGTTGGAGATATGAACATGGATCTTCTCTTGTTATCCACAGGGTCCAGAACTGAAAACATGTTATTTGTACCGTCAGATGTCTCATTGATCGTTGTTGTGGACATATCTTGACCATTAGATGTGTAAAGCAATGGGATTTTACCCTGTGATACACTTTTTCTCAAATCAGTTGAAGAGTTTGAATTATTCTGATTGTTCTTCTCCAAGAATCCACCTTGTAAAAATGCACTTGAAGAGTTATTCCGTCCATGTCCATTCTTACCTTTAAACCCATCACCACCATAACTACTCATACTATCATCATCCGAATCGAGTGTGTTTCTCGCAGCACGCTTAGCCAACAAGTTTCTCAACAATAGGAATCCCAAGAAACAGAGTAATAAAAACCCTGCACATGCACCAACTGCAATAAACACTGTTCCTGTTGGAGCTGATGATCTCCAAATATACGGATTGTCATCTGCAGAAGGAGGTGTTATGGTTGGTGTTTCCCATGGTGCCTCCGCACCAGTGGCTATGATCTTCGGTAGAGCAGAGGTCTGTGTTGCCATGATCTATATCGTTATATGTATTTTGGTGTGTGTATATATATATGCTAATCAACTTGGGTATGCGGCTCAATATGGTTATTATATGTCCTCTTTTTTGTGAGCTATGTTGATGTTGTATGAACAGTGTATTTGGGTTAATCTCTCTCGTATACTGAGAGGTGCTCGTAGTGGAGTATGCTGGTCTAGCCCGAGAGGATCGATGTCTATCGTTTGTTGTTTATTGTGCTGTTGATGATGAACTAGAAACCACAAAAATTTATTATGAACAGCTGCTATATTTAGTTTTTACAGGTAGTTAAAAAAATGTACTGCTGCTGCTGCAAAGTGCTTGTCAAATTTCACCATTTAACATTTTCTGTGACGCCAGTGACAAAACTTCCAGAATTTCCTTTGTTTTGATTTCGAGGCCTTTAGTCAAAAATTTAAACAAAATCTGAAACATAAAGATCAGAATTTAGTGCGAAAAAGCAGGGTAAACAGGTTAACTTTGGTTTACAACTTGGAAGTTCATAACTCTGAATATCTGTCGTATCTGACAGATAAATGAGAGTTATGCACTACTTTATATAACTAGTTTACTCAAAATTAGTCACTGTATACCTAGTACCTACAGGTCTATATAAGCATCGGTAGTTAACTGACAAGTTACAAATATACAGAGTATGTCTATAGCAAGATAGATACCATCTTCATTCTTCAATTACTTAGTACTTATACGTCGTTAACGTCAGCCATGAACTTTGGCATTAATATTAAGGCGCTTCGTACTAAATTACTGCGCCTTATATCTAATATTTACTCGTAAATGAGTAAACAATCATATCACGTGACTGATGTATGATATATATATAGTGGTTTCCTGATATATAATTCCGATCTTTCCATCTCATTTAGTGTCATATGACATATGACATACAATATACCCATAACTAACTTGTTATGATCATCGTTTATCATGACGTTAACGTACTGCTAGTAATAAGTATAACATCAACTAGTAAGAATATTTATGCTATTCTCTATCGCTATAAATTTCGCAATGATATCCGCGGATTTTAGCGCTAGTAAATAAATTTTTTAGCCGCTATATATAAATTTTTACTGGCCAGTTAAACGACATTTATAAATTTTTATATGTCATTTGAGCGGTTAAATTTTATTTGCATATGCATAACTCCATTTGAACGATTAATTTTGATATGCAATTAATATTTTATATCCCGGGGTAATATTACGAAGATCATATAATGACAGATTTGTTTATTCATGATTCATCATTGGTTATTATAATTGGTTATACAAGATCTATTTCATAATCATAAACAGCCAGCTGTTAAATGATAAGACTAAAACTGTCTAATATCAACCATATCTGCAAAACTAACACTTTTTCTAGTCAAATGACAACTAACATTATCTGTACTTATATCATTTGTAGCATTCATCATATTCAACAAATTTGATGTCGAATCAAATTTATTGATAAATGATGATGAATTATGCTTCAATATTGGTTTAATAATATTAATATTCTTTGTCTTCATAGTTAAAGTATGAATATCGTCATCATCATCTTCCAATATTTCATCATCTGAACTCATTATTGAATCATGATCAGATATCATACTGTTCGGACTGCTGCTCAAACTGCAAACACTTTCATTATCGTCGTTATTATTATTGATGTTGATACTATTACTGATTGTAATATCTTGTCTAATGTCATTCTTTTGTGCAGTAGTAGTAGTAGTAGTAGTAAATCCAAAGTTAAATGCATCTCTATCAATCTTAACCAATGGACCATATAACCAAGTTATATCACAATCTTTAAACCAATCAACTTTTTCTGGAGAGATTTCATCCAATTGATATTTCAATTTAGTCCATTTTCTCCAACTTATATTTTCTAATCTCTTTATATCTGTACTTTGAGGTATATAGTTACTATAACTTATATCTGTATCATCGTTTATATTGGACGAATGTCTTGCATTATGTATAAGTTTCCAACAGTTATGAAGTTCTAATTCTGAAAATTCAAATTGAAAATAATCAACAGCAGAATAATCCAAACTCTTATTGTTTGAAGATTGTTTTGTTGTGGTCTTTAATATCACGTTGTACTGGTCGTCGTATGAATATACCATTTTCTTTTGACTATATTATTACTATATATGCTGTGTTATAGAATTTATATATGCTGTTTCAGTAGTGTTGTGTATAGTACAGTGGGTGGTGGTGATATATGGCTGTGTTGTATGTGTATATGTGTGGGGGTATTGTAGTATGAATATGTTATAAGCTGGGGTAATAAGAGCTAAAGGTATTTTTTTTTGACGATGCAATGAGGATAAGAAGATATGAGGCCAATCGCCGACCTTTTATACAAGATTTTCATAAAATAATAATCAACGGTTATATTATTGCCCCACAGTCATTGCGTTATGATAAATAATACGTCCCAGGTGTCGTTTCGACTTGCGGCTCAATGATGATCACCATATACAAAAAATTGTGTGATGTAATTCTCGCGCCCGGCATTAAGTTATGCGTTTTCCGCTTTTCTTTTTCCGTGACCTGTTTTCCTCCACTTGCCCTCAATAAAATTCATCTTTCCTCCGCACTTTTTAGACAAAAAATGCATAATTTGCTTTTTTTTTTAAATCTTAACTCAAAAGCCCGAAAAGAAAAGAAAAAGCGGTGGGTTTTTCCGGATCTTCCCCCCAAAGTATCATCGTCATGCAAACTAGTGGGCACGTTGAGTAACGCCATTAGCTCTTTCACTGGTAAAAGCTCTGGTGTATATGGTTCATCATATATACAACATCCGTTGACCTTCATATATATACATATATCTATATACAACGTCGAATGCTTGATATATTAACTCCAGGTCCCACAGCTTTAACAAGCCAAGTAAGCCATAACCAATCATGGTGATATCGCATCATGCGGGAGTTTTTCCGGTCGTGGGGCAATAAAATATTTAGCGGCTACTTGATGAAAATGTAAGAAGAAAAAAAAGCACCAGCTTATGCAGACGAGGTAAGACGTAACTGGGCTGTTTAATGCGTTATTGGCTGATGGCCATTTTGACTATAAGAATGTTAACATGTTAACCCTTAACTTCATTCAATGACTACGTATGTCCATCACATCGTAATATGAAAATTTATACAAGACTATAAGCAGAAAGCTTAACTATAACAATTTCACGACGTAATCAAAACTCTACTCCAAATTAAATCTTAGTTCATGACGTCGTGTGTGTGGCGAGTGCGCTTTAACTCTAAATTCAATTTTTATAACTTTTTCCCCCATTCCCCCAGAAAAAAATTTACTGATCCCCGACATTTGGATCGTTTAGATTTTGTGCTTTTTTTGTTTATTTATTTCTATATTTCTATCCCCATACTAAAACTGCAATTCTATGCAAGGAAGTTTATTGCAAATGACCCCGGAGTTTGAGTTTTATATAGCGCTTTAAATTTACATATTCCATAAGTAATAGCGGGTCAACCAAATGCGGTTAAAACGATGATTACACCGGTTATTAATAAGTAGTCTATTGAGTGGTATTAGATAAGTTTAATATTTATCTTCAAGATGATATGAAATAGGATAGAATACTGATAAACGCGGGTATTACGTTGACACATGGGTGAATGGAAGTTTTATGATTGAGCTGATAAGGAAATTTCATAATTATATACCATATGAGTGACGTAGATTATATATTACAAGCGCATCATACAGGATACTGTCCTTATCAGTAGTACCAATGTTCATAATTACCTCATAATTCATGTATAGAAGATCCCTGATAGAAGATTAATGCCTTGAACGCTGATCGTTTATGACATTGACAGGGATTTATTATTACCTATCGCTAAACGATTTCGGGGCTCTGTGCGGAGTAATTAGAATTAATGTCTCTAATTTAAGTTTAGCGTTTGAAACGTCATCTTCTAGAAGTTCGTAGCCAAATTTTAGTATTTATCGAAGTTTTGAGTTAAAAGATTAATATGGCATATCGAAATCTTGCATGTTCAGTGGCTATATCTGTCATTCAGAGTTTATATATTAACGTGTTAACATGACATTAATATATAATAATTCGTTGATGCAGTTTCCAATATTACGGTGGACTAGTTCTAATCGACAATATGAACTCCGCATGAGGTGCTTCCCGCCAGCTGAGCTAAAATTACTTAATCAAAGCTGAAAGCTATGTATAAATATCATATAGCAAGGTAATGAAATGATATTTATTATACAAGGCAATACTATCTCATTTGAGAGACTTTAATAATTATAATTATAATGCAAATATTATAATAATTTATAGTTGATTTAATTAGATTAATAATATTTATTAATTATATCATCATGTGAGCTGTCTAAAAAAGGCACCTCAAAAAAATTTCACAACTTTTGACATGTACCCTTCATTTCTCAAAATAAAATAATTAATTATAATATTAATATTTATATCACTCATAGATTTATACCATTATTATGATAGTACTATACTTAACAAAACTAATTATGTCATAAGCTTATTAGCTCTATTGGCCCTTATTTGATGCTAATCAAGCTCTGCAATTTTATAACTCGTGCAGTATATGTGTGAGTTGATGTCCGGGTGTTTTATGACTTATAAGTAGACGACGACGACGTTTGGCAGCTCATACTAAATATACTGAACATCATACCATATAAAGGGTCGTATTTAGTGTTGTATGGAGCTGATACAAGCTATTATATAGCAAGAATTATTATATATATTGTAGAGTAGATTAAATAACTATACTTAATCCAAATGTTTCAAGCATGAGCCAATGACTAGTCACAGCATTGGAACAAAACAAAGTGCTTAGTTGATTTCCAAATACCTTTCAAGATGACAGCTATCATTGAATTCGAGAGATATGTCGCTAGGTAATCAATTTGTAGGATCTCACTCAGTACGTCTGATGGCTCTAATCAAAAAATGGTATAAAAACCGACAATACCTCCAAATTGTTTTCAAGATGAACTTTACCAAAGCCATAATGAGATACAAATAAGGATCAATATTTTTCACAAATACCTCACCTTCATTTGTGATGCCTATCGTCTGAAATATTTCAACGTAAGTCAACCCGGGATTTTTTGAATCTATGGTGAACTTCAAACTTTTAATTCGAGAGTCCCCATGACTCCAAAAAAGTTCTCTTCTCACTTTATCCTTGTAAACATCTTTGATCAAAACATCAGATGCTAATTCCGTTACAATCATAGCCTTAAGCTCATATAGATTCCCAACCTCATTTGATGGCTCAGATACTAGAAAAACATATAGAAATATGAAAAGACCTATTGACCACCACTTTGACTTGATCGACTCATTAATCTTCCCGTCAAAAAATAGAATCGTATAACCGCAACGAGCCATTAAATATTGGAACGAAAAACTTTTTAAACAATCAAGTACAAATATTCTTGACCTAATCATTGAAATCTTGGCTTGTTTCGAATGATGAACATTGCAGACAAACTCTTGATATAGTGTCGCATTTGAGGTGTGTGGATGGTCGTTACCCCAGTAACTGTCTGATATTAATATTTCCTCAAGCATCTTGGTTTTGACATCTTCAATATAGAACGAAATTCCCTTAAAAAAGTAATACTGTTTAATTAAGAAATGTCTGAGTACCATCTTGACAACTTGGGGATGACTGACAATAGGATCTTCACTATTCTCCATTTCACAAAGATATTGATAGAATGACCTGAAGCTAACCACAACTTTTTTAAATCCATCCAAATTGGAAACTGGGAAATTTAACTTGGATATTAATGATGGATCTTCTAAGACTTCTTCTGTCGCTTTAAATAGCTTGAAATTCTCATCTAATGAGGACTTTCCAAATTTGTGAGACTTTAAATTAGCATCTTGTTTGTCAGAAGGTAATTGAATGTGTAAGAACTCAGGTCCCTTCTCTCGTTGAACACTTTCCAAGATGTGCATCTTTGTGAGAGAGGCCACCTGTTCTCGTTCATTGGCTCCTTCAGAACGATAGGTCGCATCGACCGGCTTACAGTTCTCATTGATGTAGTTGATTGCACGCTCAGCTGCTTCTCGATATAACCGCTGTGGGTCTTCGTCACCGGCCTGGAAAGCGGTCTTCTCAACGTCTGCGAATAGAGCAGAAGCCATTCTCGAACGTGTGTCTATGTCTGTGTGAATTGTGTTATACCGCTTTGTCAGTCAAGATCAACTAGACGAAAGCTTATGTATAGTTATCAGATAGGTTGTAAGTTCAACTTGGGCGGCAGTCTTGTTTAAGTAGAAGTTGTCATTGTTTCACGGCGGCTAATTTGAGACCGCTAGCTGCTATCTATGTGTCACTTTTAGGCCTTTTGGTGTCTGGGTGTCATCTTTGACTGACAAAGAGAAGACGCTTGCGGAGAGCGGCATTATAATTATAAGTCCGACAACCAGCTGCTGCGAGTTGAGACATCCAGACGTGTTTTTTTGAGCCGATTAGCTACAATTAAAGCACAGATTTGAAATACCGTGCTAGAAATAGTTGGTTAAACGTTCGCAGCAGAGTCCGGCAGCTCAGTGCTGTAGCACAAGTACTTTTGATATTTGTAGTTTTTTTTTTCACTGGAGCCCTACTCAATTTCCCATCATCTGCGGATTGTGCATGAGCGCTCTATTGTCTTCGACAAAAAGGGTAATAACTTCAACACTTTTTGACGCAAGCCATTTAATTGAACAAACCTCAAAAAGGAAATAATTAATTAGCTCAAGACAATGAAACGTATACTACTGCTCATAATGCTACAGAAGGAGAGAAAGAAAAGTCCTCGCTAAGCTTCAACAAAGTGTTTTTTTCTTTCTACCAAGCTATCTTGTCCATCTTTCTATTATCACTTCTCGATTTAGTAAGCCCCCCTGTACATGGACTTGCATTTTTGAAACAACTTCATACACAAACATCTAGTATATATATATAAAAATTTCACCGATCCATTTGCAATATCATTCAACAGACCACGATAATAAAAGGACTTGGATTTTTCTCTTTCGCTCTCGCTTCTTCAAACATCACACCCAGTACAACAAATCAGCACCAACAGCAATATGGATGGACTACCTCCACAACTACCGGATGACTTTAATCCCTTGACTCAGCTACTCAATTACACATCGGCATATGGTCCAACACAAGTCACTTTTGACGATTTGGACACATGGCTACATACCATGATCAAGAACACAATCATCTTCAGTGTGAGAATCGGTTCTGCATCAATAGCCTCAATAATCTTATTCTTGGTCTCCAAAAAGAGGAAAACTCCAGTCTTTATACTCAATCAAATATGTCTGGTGCTAACCGTTCTCCAATCGGTGTTTTATATCACTTACTCATTGGGTTCCTTTGGTACTCTAGGTTTCCAATTCACAGGCTTTGAAGAGTTGATAACACAACGTGATAAGAATATATACGCTTGCTCCAATGTGTTTCAACTCCTTTTGTTCATCGCCATCGAATGTTCCATGATTTTCCAGGTCAGAACCATCTTCCAAGGCCCAGATATGAAATGGCTAGGTCGTTCAATGGTTATGCTTTCAACTCTTGTCGCTTTAGCCACCATTGGATTGACGTTCTTTGTCACAATCAAATCAACAATCTATCTCTTCAGATTCGAGAACTATATCTCCAGGGCATTGAACGCTCAACCAATCCTCTTTGCATCGTCGATAAATCTGATGAGTGTAATGCTGATGTATAAACTCTTCATTGCCATTAGATCAAGAAGATACCTTGGACTCAAACAGTTCGATGGTTTCCACATCCTCTTGATCATGTCAACACAGACGTTGATCATCCCATCCATCCTATTGATCATTTCATATGCAGTTGACTCTTTATCATCAATCGCATTTGTCTCTGTTGCCACTCTGTTTGTGGTCCTTTCATTGCCTCTATCTTCGATGTGGGCAACTTCTGCAAATGATTCTTCAACTCCATCGTCAGGTTACTCTGTGTATTCTCCACATGGGAAAGGTACAAGTTTCTTCTCAGAACCTGGAACTGCATCCACAAAAGTAGATGTCTCCAGTTCACATCACATTAATTTTGATTTGGATAAATCCCTTTATACTCCATCAACAATGGCAGATGAAGAGGCAAAGAGATATTGGATGGCAAAAGCCGAAGATAACGATGATGAAGTAGAAGAAGATGGTGAATTTGTCTCTAGAACAACACATAGAATCAACACTTGATGCCTATGCTATTGTTTATAACGACTGTTTCTTAATTTTATTTGGTTTGGATATTAATATAATAAGCTTTATGATTAATAAATGTAGCAAAATAATTAATTAGCGGTATAAAAACTTGCCTTGATGAGCATGCAATGAATAATAACATGGATATAATTATAGCACAAATATAGTGATAATCTCTATTGGTGTATTAATCATGTCAATCAGCAATAATGACTTCTTGAAACGTAGCAACTTGGATGGTAAAACAAAAGTTCATAACACCATTACTAGGAGGACACACTCTTTTGCGTTGGAAGCGTCAAAATGAAGAGCCATGCACACAAAAAGTTGAATAAATAATGTAGCCAGTATAGATGTCTAACTCCATAGAGCACCGTGAAAACCATGAAATAACAAATTATAGTATAAGTGGTTCTCCTCTGCCAAGCATCTTGAACCGGAGGTAAACAAACACCTTGGACGTTGCGACCAATGAGTAGAATTATAGGTAGTATTGCCAAGATGTTATGATGCGATGTGAACGGAGTTTCCCAATGAACTGCAATGTTATGGAAAAACACAATCAACACAGGCACACTCACAGGTAAAACCCAAAGCATCAACATCAACAACGTAACGTTGAAATTCGCAACGTTAACTTTCCTTATGTCAATCTTTTCCTTATGACTCTGATTGAATGGAATATTTGTCTTTATCGTTATCAAGATTTGAACAAGACAACAAACTGCATATGCAAATTGATATGGAATATAGATCATCACAAATAACAATAATGCGAATGTTGAAATATATCTCCTATTACGTTGCATATCAGTTGTATGAAGATCACTAAATTTCTCATACAACGAATAGTTCCAACGTCCAGATTTGGCAATGATCTTATCAGCAGTGGCGAACAATTTTGGTACTGACCAAAGAACACCATTCATGATAAGCAAAACGAGGAAGACCAAACAGAATCCAATAGCGATGAAAAGAGGACCTAGCAAAAACATATAACTTTCTTCGAGACCCAAGAACAACTGGTTCAAACGAATTCCACTGGAGATCGATGGGTTGTATGTTGTACGTGGTCCAATCTTTATCAGTAACGAGGCCAAAAAGGGGTTTGATGTCAGCGGTGTCAATAAACAGAACACTAAGAATAAAACACCAGAATAACTGGCAACCGATATGAGACCTTCTTCTAATTTAGGAAACACTCCGGTTTCAAAATATTTCTTCAACTGGAAAATCATTGTCAATAGAGTGATTATTGTTGGGAATGTCACTATTGCGAGTCTATAACGGATGATGAGTAGTTTCAAACTTCTCCAGAGGTCAATCTTCAATGTTAGACTAAGGTCAGTTGTTTCATTTGGAGACCAAATTTCCAATGTCAGGAACCCCTTACCAGGTTCAAATGGTGTATATGGGGCAACACTATGGAACGATATATGTTTCTCTTCTTCGAGGTTCAAATGCCATTTAGTCTCAATTGGATCTTGTATAAACTGTCTCATGAATGGTTTAAATTTATCATCATCTGCTTTTGAATCAACAGCGTTAACATGAACAGTATAACTCAAAAGACTACTCCATATACTAGGGAATTGTACTCTTGTTATGAGAGAGTTTGATTGTCTTGGTAAGTCAATGTATAATCCCAGGAGTGAATCCAATATTGAAGTTTCCACTTTCACATCTTGTGATGAAGGATCTACTGAAAAACTTGTAAACTTATCGGATAATGACAATGCATCGTCACCCATATGGTATACAACATAGGTATAATTTTGAAGTAATTGTGGATCAATCCTGATACCATATAATGGTTGTAGATGTCCACCAAATGAAGAATCTGGTAAGTTCATATGAGTTGTTGAGTCTGAAGTCTTTGTATTTGGCAATGGAAAGACACGGGATGAGATATCTATGCAGTTGAAGTCCGTTGTTGATGAGTCCAATGTCTGATCCATTCCTGATTCAAGGGTTAATTTTGAGTCTAACGATTGTCCTTGATACTCCTTACAGAGTAATAAAGATGATGAATCTTGCTTGAAAGGTTGCGGTTCCAAGTCAGATATAAAATTAAACACTGGATTTTTGGTATCAAAAAGTGGAACTAGATGGAATTGAGTATCAGGATAATTGATCGTTTGATATTTTCCTTCTATGGAAATTTGATCTTTCTTTAATCTCAGCTTTATGGAATCATCAGATCCTTCGTTGATATCAAATAGTAAATGTTCACGGAATATAGTCATTCTTTCGTTTAGTGGTTTTGTTCTCTTTGCAGAAGATGGATCTACTATATCGAATAACATAGGACCAATGATCTTTCTCAATTGGTCACACCATACGATGGCCAGATGATCGATTGGAGTCCAAACCTTTGGGATTCCAGCAGTATGTACAGTGAAACCATTTGACGGTGGTACTAAACCTTTCATCGTTGTATAGTCAGCAGGGAGGATCGTATCCGATATACCTCCTGTTACTGAAATGATTGAAACGTTAGATAGTCGTTGATGACTTATTGAATCAAGATCACTAGATCCTATAAAAGCAGATCTCCAGAATTTATCAGTCGCTGCGTAAATGCGCATTATGTCACCATCGAATGTGGCAGGAGCAGCACTATGAGGCGAAGCGAGCGTGATGATTGTATTGACTGATCCTTCGACGTAGTTCGGCAGGGTGAGCATTACCCTTGCGACGATACCACCCATCGAATGGCCGATTATGATAACCGAGTTTGGAGGATTGAGAGAGTCAGCGTATAAAGATAAGATGAAACGGATAGCCTCGTTCAAATATTCAGCTTGGTCAAGCATTGTACGTCCGTGGAACGCTGTGAAGTCTTCATTGAAATGAGCTGCAAAGAAATCAAAGTTCTTATTCCTATATTTGGGATCATCCTTGTTATCGTGATATATATTTGAAGCTTCCGATGCGATTGATCTCACCTGTTTAAAAGAACCAGCGTTTCCCGGTATGAATAACACTGGGATACCATCGAGCATACGACCAGGGTTTGCTTCATCGGGTACTTTATCCTTCATCTGTTCTCTATACAGAAACAGATTATACTTCAAAGCAAATTTTGTATGTGTTGTATCGAATCCAACCATCCTGGCATATGATGGGAACATGTAGATGGTCCTACAATCCGGCGAGTCCGAGCCTGTGGGGCTCCTTGACGCGCTCATGGCGACACACATTATGAATATGAGACCTGTAGTGATCCAGAGCAGTAGCGCCCTAGCGCCGGGGATTCTTTGTAGAAGCAATGTGATGGTTGAAATAGGAGTTGAAGCTGAAGTTGAGGTTGATCCGGACTGTGAGTTGGCCATTGACGTGGCTTGTGCATTCGAAGATACCACGCCATTGGAGCTTGAAGTATACGGGGGAGTGTTGCGAAGTCCCAGCATATTGTGATATCTTGGTGTAGCTGGTATATTTGTATCCGATGGTAGATGAGCTTCAGATGAGCGTTGTGCTTCACGAGAGATAGAAAAGAAGAGAAAAAACAAGCCTTGAGAATGGGATAGACAATTGGCAGTTAGATATGTTCAATGTGCAAGTGACAGTAACCTAGAAAGAAAGATGTAGGGCTTAGCGGTTATTGCTCCCTTTTAGATCAACAATTGCGTTAGCGCTTTGTCAGACTTCGTGTCTTGTGAACTGTGTAGCACGCGGTCAATGTGCCTCCGCAGTACGAATCCGTTGTCCGTTTGATCTGAAGTGAGGGAAAGCAGCAGCCTCTTGGAGAAAAAAGAAGGGAGGTACAAGCAAGCGCTGTGACGGGTTAGCTGTGAATGGTGAAGTTCAAGCTGGGCCGTTCAATGGTTCCCCTTAATAAATTGGATTTTGATAGTCAATTGTAATTATTTTGTATCGTTGTACTATTTTTAAGGTTTGATTGCCAATCATAATATTTTATTACTGCGGTAGGATTTTTGTTTGTTTACACGGCAAAAATAATCCGCAGTAGTGGGATTTTTTGTATTGTTGTTGCCCGCACAGCAACTGCACCGCCAGCTTTTGACGTTTCCAGTATCGAAGATTGAGCCCATGACCGGGTGCTACAGTTGAATTAATTAGAGCTGTACATGACTAGCTGTAGTGATCTGAAGTGAACTGAGAGACCACAGGATCCACACTAGTGTAGCATCAACTACAGGCCGGAAACAGAGACAAAGCTTGAGCCAAGGAGCCGATTGGACAGGGAAAGACCAGTGACCATTACTGGCCCGGGCATTAGAACTAGACACTTTATTCGAATCTGGTCATATGGTGCTGCGTAGTATATTGCACTGGTATGAATGTATGCGTTGGTCTACTGAACAGCTAGTAGTTACAAAGATGGAGGTACAAAGACAATGAATTCGTAGTTGTATCACACAGAGCTCCTTGATCGTCCACAAAGACAACAGCCTATTACCCACTTCAGATCAGTACTACTCAGACTACTCAGACTACTCAGACTACTCAGACTACTCAGACTACTCAGACTACTCAGACGAGAGACAGCTCTGAGAAGGGAAGAATCCGAATGCAGAGAGGAATTCCTACTCAGCTTATAACTATTAACTTCCCTGTGACCACTAGCCAAGCGTGTCGTCATTGTCACTCTCTCCTGGCCAATGCCCATGTATTCTGTATGCTGCTTTGGTGAAATTAGGCGATGGTGATGATCTGCGCTTCACGTAGTTAAGCCCGCATTAATCTGGTGAAAATTTAATTGTACCTAGCGCACATATCTGAAGTGTCTAAAAAGTTAACTAGGCCAGTGCAGCTGATACCTGTTATATTTGGCAGGAATTTCACCCAGGGCTACAACAAAAATCACAGAATACAGTCAGTGGATCATCGACTGATCTCAATACTACATCGTTGTTATATCACCCACGTACACTCACCACGACCATGACATTCGTAAGTCACCGGCTCCTACCAGAAACTCACAACCCTTGATCCAACAGATCGCTGTCTACTAACACTCTTATCCTCCCCCTCCCTCTTCAGTTCGGCAAAGCTGTTCACATTAGCATAGATCTCCTGTTGGTTTCCACCGTACTCGCAGGCGTGAAGAGAAACACGGGACTGGCTCCAAAGAAGGAGCTCGTGGGCGGTCCAGAGCTCCAGGGATATTTCCAGAAATATTTGGATGCTGGTGAATACGCGTACGATACAAGCGTTGGATTCATGAACGCTTCGAGCTATTTTGTCAGAAAATGAACACATCATATTCATTAACCATAGGTACACAATCACATCTCGTTATATTTATTCTATTCAATTCTATTCTATTTTGATTTTCTTTTGATCTTTCAATATGTCAGATATGGAACGTAAGATATAAAATTACACACACACAAACCTATGAAGGATTGAAAGGTAGGAATCCAGCAATTCCTCTTAGCTCCTCTTCCAATTCCTCCATATCTTGGTCCTCATCGTCTCCTTCAAAGACGTCATACATCATATTAAACCGACCATTGACTTGACTATTGTTACCATTACTATTACTGTTAGTATTAGTATTCATATTCTGTAGATGCTGATGATGGTTATTACGATGTTGTTGTTGCTGTTGTTGATGATAATGCTGTTGTTGTTGCTGTAGATTCTGATGCTGATGCTGATGTTGTTGTTGGTGCTGATGTTGACGTTGCTGTTGTGGATATCCATTACCATCATCATTAGTCAAATGGGACAATGTACCCATCTTTTCCCAAAAATCAACTTCTCCATCCAATTCATCATATACAAAAGTCTCATTTGTATTTGTATTTATATTATTATTACTGTTTCTATTGTTTTCGTTAGAATATCTACGATCCCTCTTACGTGAACCTGTACTGGAATTAGACATCTTTCTCTTGTTATTCTCACTAGAATGAGACTGTTGACGGGTTGATGAGGATATGGATGGTTGACGTTGTTGCTGGTTATGCTGCTGTTGTTGTTGTCTGTGTTGATTGTTATTATTATTATTATGCTGATGGTGATGGTTAGGATGAGGATTCAACAACCTTGAAAGATCATTCTCCTTCGAACTCACAAGATTGGAGCTCTCCAACTGTGGTTGAACAATAGCAGGAAGATAGTTGAAATGCGAATATCTATTCGGAGTGATCAACTCATCTGCTTGGTTATGACCAGAGAGATTTGACGTGGAGTCATCAGGCGATTGAACTTTTGAACCATTTAAAACACTCCCACTTGAAGCATAATGATGATGAATATGCTGATGTATGGAGATCTTTAAATTATTCTGCTTCACAGCTTCGATCAACTGAGCAGCAAGTTCAGAAGTTGCAATAACACCACTTGAAACGGATAATCCTGAAGAATCCTTCAATGTAAATTTCCAATCAACATCGGTTGTATGTGGTCTTGGAGTATCAGAAAGCCCAGGAGTACCCATTAGCCCCGGAGATGCAGAAGTGTTGAAAGGTAAACGACTATCATGAGTATGCTGTTTATGCTTCCTCTGATGGCTCTGTTGAGATTGGTTGTTATTGTTATTATTATTCCTGTGATTAAGATTTTGAGTCTGAGTCTGAGGTTGAGGTTGAGGCTGAGACTGATGTGGAGGTTGAAGTTGCGACTGTTCTAACTCTTCATCCAAATGTTGCGCCTGTTGCTCATGTTGCTCCTGTTGCTCCTGTTGCTCCTGTTTGTCTTGCTTCTGTTTTTGTTTCTGTTTCTGTTTCTGCTTCTGCTTTTGACTTTGTTTTGACTTCTGTGATTGTACAGATGAAGATGAAGATGCAGTCCTTACCTCATCAGTAGAGCCCGTATTACCTTCAGATAACACCACATTCCTTATTTTTTTAGCAACTGACTTTTTCTCAACTTTCAAGGTCTCAGAAATCTCCTCTAATTTGGATAATCCACCTTCAAAACTGTCAAGCTCCTTCTTGACCTCAACGTTTGCCTTTCCACGAACAACATCGGTGACGATCTTTCTCCATCTGTTTCTACAAGTCAAACTTGGTCGACTCTCCATCTCCATTGCAATCGTTCTCCATTTTGTTCCATATGTCTTGACTTTCCTGATGAGACTCAGATCTTCATCCTTGGACCAAGGTCTCAATCGGTCCTTTGTATTAGGATCCAACACTTCGATATAACGCTTCGCACATTGATCATCTGTTCTTCCGGGTATCATCGCAGAGATCTTCTGCCATGATGATCCAAGCTTTTCAAATCCTTCGATCAACTGTTTATCTTCTTCTGCGGTCCATTTACCCTTTCTTAGATTGGGGTCCAAGGAGTTCATCCATCTCTTACGACAATCCTTGGACTTTCTAGTTTCAAGCCCCTTGCCGATCTCTTCCCAATCTATCTTTTGAGAGATCTCCACGGAGTGAAGATGCCATTCTTTCTCCTTTAAAGAGTTTATCCCGTCGTTATATCCGAGATCCATAAGCTTGTTATTGACCAAGTCCCGAAGTTTAAGATCTTCTTCTTTCGACCATGGTTTTCTAGAATCTCTTCTGAAGGTGGTATACCCCAGCGACTCGGTTATATCCAGAGGGTTTATCTGTATTGTTTTCTTCTTATCTGTCATCATCTGTGCTTATAATAAAAGTTTCACTAGTTATACGATTGTCTGATTGATTTTCTATTTAAACGTTGGACAATGCCTCTAGTCCCCTTCTCCTTTGCAAGATTGGAGCACTGAGATAATCAACGAGGACGTCTCTCACTTAGTAGCAGTAAGAATGAGTAGCGTCTTTGACAGGTGTGATGATTCAGTGTAGTTAAGGTAGCTGCTTCTCTCTTGTTAACTATAGCTGTGGTGATTCACATTTTCTTTGTTTACTGCCTAGCCGTGTTTTTTTTTTAATTTTTTAATGTGACACTAATTTTTTCCCTACCTTCTGGATTACGATAGGGGCCACATAGGCATAGGGAGTTATCACTACAATATTGGCATCTGTTGAGACTTACGGGGCACTGATTTGAGTATTATGTGAGGATATTGTGAGTGTTACACTAATCAACATCATCTACATTTTAGTAGACATCACAACTCTACTAGTTATACGCTGTTAGAATAGATTTCTCTATGCTCATCTGAGTATACATTACTGCACTCTATACACTTCTTCAAAAGAGCTCCTTAAACGAAACAAAGTCTCTATAACTCTGTCCACATTGAGCACTCTCTCTTGCATTCCAAGCCTCCGGGAGCCATTTGTTCATATTGTCTATTCTTCTCTCAGAAGCAGGATGTGTAGATAACATCTCCGGTACACGGGAGCCATAACTGATCTTCTTCTCCCAATTGGCCATACGTTGCCATAAATTTGGAGCTTCTCTTGGATCATAACATGCTTTGGACATAAGCATCAATCCGATGTAATCGGCTTCTGTCTCCATCTCCCTAGAAGCAGGCATAGTAAATAGTGTATTCATGATCAATCGACTGAATAGATCTGCACCTGTTAAAGTATATAAGAACAGGGATAATAATCCATATATTGGCGCAGATGATAGGTTTTCACCAGTGTGTCTTGCCAATTGATGAGCAAATTCATGCGAAAGCACAGTGGCCAGCCCATCATCATTCTCACAGATCGGTAATATAGAAGTGAAAACAAACACTTTACCACCAGGTAGGACAAATGCATTTGGTGGAGCATTTGGATCATTGACAAGATGTACTCTCCAATCCAACTTTGTCTCATCAACAGAACTCACTTCAAGAATCTTCTTAAACACATTTTTACATCTTATACTCTGTGGATGCATATCCGAAACCAACTTGTTTTGAAATTCTCCGAGTAATTCCCTGTAAGATCTATCACCAAGCCATCTCTCCATGCGTTCAGATGTCCATATAAACCGTCTACGACCAGTAACCGGTGCTTCTTCCAGATGTGTGACATAGACGATTGAACCCAGGCCAATGGTCAACCCAAGCGCCTTCTTAATGAAAGGGTCCTGTAAAGGGTTTGACGAAGTGACAGTGTTGTTAAATCTTTTGTAGGTGGCATAGTATCTTTGTGTGGAGTTCTTTAAGAAGAATAGCCTTTGTTGCTGTTGCACCAAGTTTGGTTTGTAGAACTGTCCGAATGACACAGCTCCCTGTGGACGACTCAAGGAGAAGATGCTTCTTAGCGAAGACTTGAACATTGTGTTTCAGCGTTGTTCTTCTTCTGTGAGGTTCTTGATTTAGGTGGAGGGCAAAATAGGAAGTGATGATATTTAGCATCTTTGAATTTCAATGCGTATACGTCTTAATTAAGCGCGGTTGCTAAGTATGGAAAATTTGTAGCTTCTTCCATTAACCAGAACGGTGTTCTCTATCCACAGATCCATTCTTCTCTATAAACCATTTCATAGTCCACTAGACGAGTCATACACCATGGGAAAGGCAGAGATCGGCACAGCCAAGTACCTCTCCAAGCAGATGAAGATGAAAGGTCTTCAGAAGCTCAAATGGTACTGTCAGGTCTGTGAGAAACAATGCAGGGATGACAACGGGTTCAAATGTCACATCAGAAGTGAATCGCACATCAAGAAGATCTCTTCGATAGACAAGGCAGATATCGACAATTACTCCAAGCAGTTCAAAGATGCCTTTGTCTCTCAGCTACGAAGCTACCATGGCGAGAAGAGCATCAATGCCAACAGATTCTACAACCAGCTCATTCAACAGAAGGACCATGTGCACCTTACGGCGACCAGATGGTCCTCATTATCACAATTTATACAGGAGATGGTCCGTACAGGTGTTCTGAATGCTAAGATACCAGACGCAGATGGTGATGATGATCAGAGCCTGAACAGCGTTGACATATCCTACATAAATAACTCTGGTGATGAAGTTATGAGAAAGACGATGCTTAAGCAGAAAATTGATGCCGAGAAGAATGACGAGTCTCTCAGCGAGCGGTTGTTAGAACAACAGATAAAGAGAGGGCAAAGAGAAAGCAGTAAGAATGACAATGAGGAAGAAGAAGAAGACACCACAGCAACGAGGACAGTCAGAAACAACCAGCCCATAAAGATATCTCTTGGTGGGTTGAA
>JAJLRR010000059.1:5977-62672 GCA_030567175.1 Williopsis lachancei
GGGATGTATAATTCGACAAATGACATATCCGCAGAGCCTGTAATAATTCATAGGGCATTGAGTTAGTATGTCTTCTTATTGATTGTTGTATGACAGGTAGTCGTGTCAATTGATACCACCTTGTTGGATCAACACTTACGGAATATTGCCTCCTCCTCTGACATCTCCTGTGGTTCTAGCTCAATGGCTTTGTCTGAAGGGAGATTTGTGTGCCTGGGTGTTGGGCTTCCTGGTGTGGTATTAAATTAGCCGCCGTGTGATTAGTAGTTAATAACTTCTCACTGTTGAAATCAATTATTATTTGTTGATTTAGAACAATAATTGGCGTGTGTGGAGCCGCGGTAGCAGTATTATTTGTAACTTCCAGGAGGCAGCTTTGGCGCCTTTTTTTTTTCTATGGAGGTTGACGTTGGAGCGACGTTCCTGTGCAGCTTAGCCTGTTGTTTCTCTTTTGTCTGCTGGGCCCACCTAAGCAAACTGTTAGGCAGCAGCTTTTCATGCTAAGGGGAAGGAGAGGCCACCCCTTTTGTGGCATTAATTACTGGACGTGGGCCTGATCAATTTACACCTGAAAATGGGCTTTGGACCGGTTAATTACCTGGGGGCAAAAATAACGGGAAGAAACCCCAATGAATTGACGTCATTTTTTAAAAGCAGGATGAGCAGCAGGCGGAGCGAACCGAACCATTCTACGAGAATGGATGTAAGGGACTGCCTTAGATTTAGACGAGTGGTCTGATGAGTAAGGGAGGTAAGATACAATACCTCGCCGAAGAATTAGGTTAATTATATAATTGATTAGTTAATACACTCAACTCCATACTTAAAAAAAAAAAAATCATAGCTTTATAAGATATGTTTAAGGCTTTCGTTGGACAATGGACCGTTTGGAACATAATGTATAGCACTAGTATATGCATGAGTACTGATCTGACGTGATAAGTAAGTGTCATACAATCTGTATACACCTCATCGAGAGCTCTTTATTTCTTCAAATGAGGGTATCAAAACAACAGACATAACTATCACTGATACGTCAAGCTAAACAAGTAATTAGAGCTAAATTTCACTTAAAGCTGACGTCAATTAATATTTGTTTGAGCTAGCGGAAATCTTCTTGTTTGAGGGAAGGGATATGCCGTTATCAATCTGATATGAATTATAATCTATGTCAGCGTATCACTTCAGATGCAAACAGCCGTCACAGTGTATAACAGCATGACCTAGCTGTCATGATATCATGATTCACTATCAAGATGTTTGATTAAAGGGTCCTTTGTTATCCAGTAATTTGATTTGATGCGTCAATTAATACACCTCCACCTTTGTCATATACCCGAGACTGAATTGCTCGAATAATATTCCAAATCAGGATGTATATCCGATCAACGTTATCCTTTACGTTAGCTTTGATATAATAATAATTACAGTTATATCATCCTCGTCGGTTATAAGCATTTTTAGACTACAGTTACATATTCACCCTGGGCGATGTTGTGATTAATTTCCATGGATTAGTGCTACATTACCCAAAACAGAACAATCAGCGAGATTATCAGAAGAAGTTGTATAATATTTTGACATTAAATAATAATGGCAACATCGGTGTACTCGAACTGATTCTGATCCATGAGCTTCGAGAGTACATGATCTCAAGGGATATGAAACTGCATATTCATATATTGAGACCCTTTGATCGATCATCGATGATATGATCATTAAGTAAAGTTTTGATAGAAGATTAAACAGGATACACGATGTACCTGTATTTGCTAGCATTCTACAGTTTTAAGTCGATATAACCAAGTATTTTCGAAGTTATGATGAACTGCTTATGGAAGGTAGAGACGATCTAGGAATTCACAAGGCAAATTTGCAAATCCTCAACATACTCATTGACCATAAATGAGTTGAGCCGCCAACTTTCTTAAACACCAATAGCTAGCTACTAGCAATATTGAAATCACAAATAGACCACTGGGTAGTAATAATGAGCTACTGAATAGAGTACAAGTGATATAAATATTCACGTCGTCGTTGACGTGATTACAGCTGCTTTATAATTTTATTGCATATCACTAACCAGCTAAATATCAGTGCCGTACGACAACATTTATAGTTATATGCCTGTTATAGTACTCAAACTATGGTTTATGTCATATAGAATCTAGATAAAGAACTTTAGCTGTATATTCATTGTAATGTATCTCGTACTACAACATCTGGTGCCACATTTATGACAGTTACTCCTGACATTCACCTGTCTAAACACTGGTACGTAGACACACCTAATTTTTGATCAACCCACCAGCTGATAAGACGTATTGAATCGTAAATCTAGAGATGACGTTATTTATTAGCCACACCGGGCTTGAAGATTAAGTGATAGTTCCCGCTCAGCAGCTAGATCACCAATGAATTAACAGGTGACCCTGCACCAAATAGCAAACTACTTACTGAACCTACATTAACAATAAATAATAATAACAATAATAACAATAATAGCCAGTAACATTAAGCCAGTTGTAGTTAGTGTGCCCAGCATTTCACCTCCACCTAAACGTCCACGTCCCCTTGGCTCTGTTACAGTGCTGGAAATATTAATTGTTATACGCTGTCCACCAGTTACAATTTCCCCTTGTGGACACCGGCCAAGCTCATTGATGTGGTAACTTGGAAACACACGGAGTTGTCATATTACCGTTATATTATGGATCTTTTATCTCAGTGTAGGAATAGGGAAAAGCCACTTGCCCCCCCTTAATTATTGTACGCTGTTGCCTGCTGATTGTAAAACCAAATCCCCATCCTTATCGCGCTGCAGGGAAGCGAATCCCAGCGCATGGAGCGGTAAGCGCCGCAGTGACAGCTGTCTCGACAACAACTATTGGCAGGACACCCAGCTGCTTCTGATTATAGGTAGAGTAGTTGGTCTGTGCTACCAACAGGTGGAGCAGCTAAGGGTCCGAGACTTACAAGGACCAATTACCGCTGATCAAATCATCGGTCTCGAGAACATCCATCTTTGTGGGCGGCTTCTAGCCCATCAGTTGCGCTGCGCTGCTAGCAGTGGTTTTATCACCGACGCTGATGCCAGCTTATCGAAGCGACGTAGAATTGTTCTTCGGTCTTGAGTCCGAAAACAGAAAGCCCGCAAAAAAATGAAAAAAAAAAAAACAGGTGGACTTATGGTGCTATCATGAACAGATCAAAATCTCACACGTCACACTGCACACCTTCAGTAAATTATGGCTAGATCACCTACTAAGAGAACTGACGCATACTGCGTAAAGATTGCGGATTATACAGCTGGCCCGGCTGGAGATCCGGATAGCTCTTGTTTATTGACATAGAAGATCTACGGCTGTATACTAAGCTACTGCTGTTATTATTGTGCATTCTTATCGTATCATCCACATAATGCATCGATATTAGTACTAGTTGCATTTCGAGAGCAGATGCATCAGCAGCAGCTGTTGCCGTATGATATGTCCATTATCAAGTATTATATTCACGATTACGATCCTCGATCTACAGATCCCGAGTATAAAACAGCAGATATTCCCACAGACAATGGATGAATTGAACCATATTCTTTACATCAATACATACACACATAACATCCTCATCCTTAAACATGATGTTTAAAGACGACTCTAAAGTGTACGTCGAAGGTTCGATTCCTTCGAGTTCACAAAACTCAACAGATGAAAAGAAATTAGACACACAAAAGGCCTTTGAGGCAGATATCGAAGTGATGGAAGTTGAATCCATAAAAGATGAAGAATTCGAAATCTTTGGAGAAGAACGTAAAAGATTAGAGGTTGGTCTTAAACAACGTCATTTAGGTATGATTGCACTTGTCTCAACTTTTGGTACAGGTATCTTTTTATCTTCTGGTGGTGTTTTGGCAACTGCTGGTCCATTGGGTTGTTTCCTTTCATATTTCCTAATGGCATTTGTCGTTGGTTTAAATCAAATGTGTGTTGCTGAATGTGCATCTTTAATGCCTGTTACTTCTGCAACTTTACGTCATGCTGAACAATTTATCGACCCTGCTTGGGGTTTTGCATATGGTTGGATCTCAATTTGGTCAAACGTTATGCCAAATGAAATCAGTGCAGCAGCAGTTATTGTCTCTTATTGGACTGATCTTTCAGGTGGTATTTGGATCACAATCATCATTATTTTGATCTATGCTGCTAATTCTGTTCATATCAAATGGTATGGTGAAATTGAATTTGGATTTGCACTTATCAAAATCTCCTTATTGATCGGTTTAATCATCACTTCTATCGTTATCACCTGTGGTGGTGCTCCAAACCACGAGACCATCGGTTTCAGATACTGGAGAGATCCAGGTCCATTTGTCGAATATTTGACTACTGGTAGTCTTGGTCGTTTTGCAGGTTTCTGGAAAGCCCTAAGTGGTGTTGTCTACTCTTATGGTGGATTACAAGGTGTTCCATCATTGGCTGCAGAAGTTGAAAATCCAAGAAGAACCATTTTCACTGCTTGTAAGAGAGTGTTTTACAGAGTTGCCGTGCTTATGTGTTCTGCCGCATTCTGTCTTACTTTGATCGTTCCATCAAACAACAAGACCATTGCTAACGGTTCAGGTAACGCTTCTTCATCTCCATTCGTCGTTGCTATGAACAATGCCGGTATTAAAGTTCTTCCACATATCGTTAATGCTGCCGTGTTGACATCTGCTTTCTCTGCTGGTAACCAAGCCGTGATCCATGGTGCAAGATTGTTATTTGCATTGGCTGTTAAAGGTCAAGCTCCAAAAGTGTTCCTTAGAACAACAAGTTGGGGTGTTCCATGGGTTGGTAACTTGTTCTGTGCTATCTTTATGCCATTAGCTTACATGAACTTATCAAACCAAGCTGCTGATGTCTTCAACTGGTTCCAATCTTTGGCATCGGCAAAGACCTTGTTCGAATGGATGTTGATCTCTGCAAACCATATCTTTATGACACGTGCAATGAAGGTTCAAGGTATTCCAAGATCAAGATTACCATATTCTTGGAAATATACTCCAATTGGTGCATGGATCTCTGGTATCCTTTCAAGTATTTTCTTACTCACCGGTGGTTTCAAGAACTTTGTACATGGTAAATTCCTCATTGCAAACTTCTTCTCGAGTTATTTCGTCATTCCAGCTGCATTGATCCTTTACTTTGGTTGGAAGATCATTAAGAAGACAAAGATGTGGAGTCCTGAAGAAGTTGAGTTGGAGGTTTTGTTCAAGGATTGTGAAGATCATCCAGAACCACCAGCTGAGCCAATGAAGGGATGGAGATATCTCACCATTCTATGGGCTTGAACATCTACGTGTGTATATATAATGTGTGTGTGTGTGTGTGTGTGTTTCGTTATGCTACAAGTGTTGTAATGACGTTGCTGGTAACTGGACTTATCGATTAGCGTTTTATAAAACTTTCAATTCTTATGCTTTTACTATCTTTTTTAACTTTTGCAATGTATAAATTGATTCCTACGATATGATCTTTGCACATCCGGTCCCTTGTTGAATCATCAGTTGTTCCTTTTTTCTTCTTTGTATTGAGGGAAACTTACTGTTTATGACACAACTGCAACAATTATGCAACAACCTTTGATAACAGGATCCCTTGTTCGAACACAATAGGAGGTTGTAATAATAGTAAACATTAAATTGGATAAATGTGATAAGAAGAACATCATCTTTGCTCAAATGGATTGCTATTAGAGGTTAGGGGATATATAAAAGGTGATTCATTTGACTTTATGTTGAGATGTAATACTTGTTATAGTGCTATAGCACAGTACATGGATTCATAATGAACAAATTACTCTCTGGTATATCAGGGTTAGGTATTTCTCCTACAACTTCTGGTGAAAGTATTGACGACACTTATAATGATGAAGTTAACGATGCATCAGCATCAGAACCAGTCTCAACAGATGATGATGCTGTAGATACTGATACGGTCAGTATAAACTCTGATACTGGAACTATAGTACTTGGTTCGAATAAAGATAAAGAAGATGAAGATGGAGATAATCGTACAGAATCAGAAAATGATTCTACACCATTAACAGAAGATGCTATTACAACACCTTCTATTACAGAAGATGAAGATAATATTCCAACCCCTACTCCTATCAAAAAGCAACTGTCTTATGCTGAAAGATGGGATAAGGCATTTGCAAATGATAAGATATTGGAAATAAGTGGAGGTCAATTGACTTCTGCACAAAGACGATTAGTTGAAGCTATAAAAGGTATAGCTATTGAAAAAGATCAATTAACAAAGACCAATTCAACTAAGAAATTAAAATCGTTCAATTGGCAATTCAATAGATTCTTATATGCATCTGTTGCATTTGCATATGGTGGACATCGTGGAATTGAAAGGTATGAGAATAAATTGAAAATTTACAATTTAAGAGAAGATATGGAGGATTGTTTGTTGTATTATGATATGGCAAAGAAAACACTCAACTTCTTTGGACATGTGTTGATCTTTTATTGGAAATGTCATCCACAAGGTCGACAAAGGTTAAGATCGGTGATGGCGAAAGATATCAGTGCTGATTGGGTTATGATGGAAACAATTGCCAGAGATGATTCTCGAGACTCAAGCTTTCTCAAGAGAGCAGAGAAGTTTGGAAATTTTAGACATCTTTGGCAAGATACTAAGTCTAAAACACCAGACCGGTTTTATCTTGATTTACTTTGTTCAGTTCCACATTTCTCACCGGTTAAATCCAGAATTCTGATGGAACGTCGGAGTATGTTCGAGTTCAACGAGTCTCTGTTCTTTACACTGGTGGACTGTTTGATCTTGGGGCCACCTGAATAACAGACCTGTATAAGTTTTATTTATTTGTGAGTTTTGATGATTTTGATACAATTTGTAGAGCAACTTGCGGCTCTGCAGAATCGAACCGAGAACATGTTTGGGGTGCATGGCTTTTCTTTATCTCGGTGATTTGCATCGCACAGCGCAATTTTTGTACTGTGGCTTTTTCATGCGGCCTGTCAAAATTTACGATGATTATTAACTCCATGGTTTTTACCCCAGGCTTCTAATTCAACTCAGTGTGTGTCCAATAATAGAGCTGGCGCCCCGGTTATGCCATCCACACAATGCGTACCGTGTACGCTGTGGCCACAGCTGATGAGGCTTGACTACTCGTCGCTACGAATTATGGCTTGGGTGTGCACCTTTCATGCGTTGCACTTGGTGCTACAATAACAGCCACTAAAACACTGGTGATGTGTGGCTTCACTCGCTACCGCAAGGCACCATTGTCTTAGTAGTGGTCCATGGTCCATGGACATCAGCGTTGAGGCTTATGAAAGTTTTGAGCAACAGCAGCAACAGATCATTTCGGCGCCTGTTTTCTGCTACAAGAGATGTGTTCTATACCCGTGCCGATCTCTTAACGTGTCAAGTTTCACCTGTAACAATGATGTGTGTAATTTATTATGGCTGCATTTACCGAGCTGCAGTGACATATCCTTTCAACTCTGATCCTCGAAGATGCCGTATACACGCTTGTGGCTTGCCGCCCCGACTGCTTTGCTTGTTATTGTCCATCTTTCTTTGTTGATGTTGACTAGCCGCCACGATTAGCACTGATTTGATGGAAAGAAGTCCATCATATTCTCATTCAGAGACATCCAAGATGACACAACTGTGGATGTATAACTCTGAACAATGCGACAAAAGGCTGACTGCAGATGAGTGTATAAATACCTGATCATTATCACCCTTTGATGGATATTGGATAATATAGACAATATCTACAAAGCAACAGAAGGACAAAATGGGTAAAGAACTCTTATCCACAGAGTCTAACTCAACAAGTCAAGATAATGAGATCAAAAGTATCTATGATACATATACGAAAGATACAAAATCTCTATCAAATTCAAAAGATGTTGAAATCCAAGAGATATCTTCGAGCATCGATACAGATAAAGAAGAAAATGATATCTTTGGAATAGATCGTCAACGATTGGCCACAGGGTTAACACAACGTCATATTGGTATGATTGCCCTGGTTGGTACATTTGGTACAGGTATCTTTTTATCATCTGGTGGTGTTCTTGCCACAACTGGTCCTGTTGGTTGTCTTTTGACATATTCCATCATTGCAATCGTTGTTGGTTTAAATCAAATGTGTGTTGCTGAATGTGCAGCACTTATGCCAACTACATCGGCTACATTACGTCATGCTGAACAATTCATTGACCCAGCATTAGGTTTTGTTTATGGTTGGGTTAGTGTTTGGAGTTCTATTATGCCCGGTGAGATTAGTGCAACTGCATTGATTGTCAGTTATTGGACTGATATATCACAAGGTGTATGGATCACCATCGTCATTGTCCTTATAGTGTTGAGTAATTTCTTAAAGATCAGATGGTATGGTGAGATTGAATTTACATTTGCCATTATTAAGATGTTGTTATTGGTTGGATTGATCCTTATTTCAATCTCATTAACATCTGGTGCAGGTCCAAGAGGAGAAGTTATAGGTTTCAAATTCTATAAACATCCTGGTCCATTTGCAGAGTATCTTACAACTGGTAACCTCGGTAGATTTGCCGGATTTTGGAAAGCTTTGGTTTCAACTGTTTATTCATTTGGTGGTGTTCAAAGTGTTCCAAACTTGGCTGCTGAAGTTAAATATCCAAGAAGAGCCATATTTACCGCTTGTAAGAGAGTGTTTTTTAGAGTTACAATCTTGATGATTATAACAATCTTCTGTCTTACATTGATCGTTCCATATAACGATAAAAGAATTGCAAATGGTTCAGGTAATGCATCTTCTTCTCCATTCGTTGTTGCTATCAACAATGCAGGAATCAAAGTACTTCCACATATCATCAATGCAGCTGTCTTGACATCTGCCTTCTCTGCAGGAAACTTGGCCCTTATGAGTGGTTCAAGATTATTATTTGCACTTGCTGTAAAAGGTCAAGCTCCAAAGATCTTTTTGAAGACAACAAGACATGGTGTTCCATGGGTAGGTAATCTATTTGTTACATTGTTTATGCCATTGGCATATATGAATCTTTCATCAAGTGCAGCAAATGTTTTCAATTGGTTTCAATCTTTAACCTCTGCTAAATTGTTATGGAATTGGTCAGTGATTTCTGCAAATCATATCTTTATGTCAAGGGCAATGAAGGCACAAGGTATACCAAGATCCAAATTACCACATAGCCATTGGTTAACACCATATGGTTCATGGATCTCTGGAATAACATGTATACTTTTGTTATTCACCGGTGGGTTCCAAAATTTTGTTCATCATCATTTCTTAATATCTAGTTTGTTTTCAAGTTATTTCATTATTCCATTAACCATTATACTTTTCTTTGCATGGAAGTTCTTGAAGAAGACAAAGTTCTTAAGACCTGAAGAAGTTGATTTAGAATCATTGTTTAAAGATGTTGAAGATAATCCAGAACCACCAGCAGAAAAACTTAGGGGATGGAGATATATCACATTGTTATGGGCATGATAAACCACCAATAATTTGATATATTATGACCAAGAGGAAATAGCATACTACACATAATCAATACACTGTCTTTTTACGTTTAACTGTTCAATTGTCTTGTCTTTAGTACTAATCTTGTAATTATCGGTTGTCTTTACCCAAACTCTTACCTAATTAGGAAATAAGCCCGTGATCCGATATATATTTATTTGTGTCACTGATAAAGCAATTGTTATATCGCTTAGATAGCGAGCTTTATAGTAGAGTCTACAGATATCAGTGCATCGTTATACAAACATATAACCGATTTATGATGACATGGGGTGGAGTACGGTGGAGGCTACAAATGGTGTATACAGTATACGTCGTATTTCTTTATCTGCAGATGTCAGAATGATTAGACGTTGTGCTTGTTGATTATTAATGCTGATCATTATGATAAGATAGCTTTATAATGTTCGTTGGAGGAATCTCACAGCGTGATGAATTGTAAATAATGAGATGGCAGTTAAAAACTTGGACCGGCCATGTAGAGGTATAGTTTGTGTTGTATGTTACGTATGGTAACGGGCTATAGTCTGGTGTAAATGTAGCGTTAATTACCAACAAGCAGGTCTGCTTTCCTACACAGTGATAAAGCAGTGAGTAGAGCCATACTCAAAGTCCAAAGGACAGAGGATCAATTGACACAAATATCCATATGATCCAAATTTAGCTATGGTGCCAAACTTTCCAAATCCATTGGTATCGCCGTGCATAGTAAAATGTCAAAACGGACGCAAGAGCCGCACGCACGAACACGGTGACATGTTCAACAACAACAAGAACAAGAACAGAATTCCTCACAGACTGCTGTGGAGCATTTGTTTTGACCCTACCACCCCATAAATTATAATTTAGAGGCAGCCACAGAGGATTATGCTGATGCAGCAACATACTAAGATTTAATCCGACAGGATCTGGGCACTGCTTTTTTCTAAGAGTTCACACCGGGCTGTATGGCCACATGTGGCATGCCAAGGTTGCATCGAAGTTCTCACCTGTGAGTTCTTAGTACTCATGATAACGACTCTGGAAGATCTATGACTACTCCGGATGCTCTCAATCATGACTCAGTACACTGACACTGAACAAACACCCTTTTAGACCCATGGTAATGAACATCATATACAGAGTGACGTACGAAGCATCCGTATGAAACATCGACGCAGTTGATGATATCAGAACAGATCAACACTGGTACTGTTTAACATTACAATATATTTGATACCGTCTGTTTAAACACTGATAAGAATACAATCCATTTCAGGCGTTAAGATCTGCATAGATACTTATCATAATCAGTACCTAAGTCTGATGTCATAAATTGACACACAGTATACAAAGGGTACACAATATTGTATGATCTGCAATATACTATGACTTATACTATGACTTATACTATGACTTGTACTATGACTAGTACTAAAATATGACATATGATGAACGATATCTGAATAACGTTATCTCATTTCTTAATGGGAGCTATTAAACAGATTTGGGCTCATCTCCGAGTATAACGATCTGATACTCTAATCATGGTCTGATATATAAAGAGGATATATCCTTTAATACTTTGAAAGTTATAGTTCATATCCATTAAACATATCAGTTATATCACTCTATATTTACTATTTACTATAAATATGATAACAGAGGTATCACCTAATGGGTCAATTAATGATTCAGAATCGATCAAAAGACAATCAATAATTGAAATAAATGATAAAAAATTAGAACATGATATTGAAATTCAAGAGATTAGTTCAATTCAATCATCATCAGAAGATAATGAAAATGATGTCTTTGGTCAAGATCGTTCAAGGTTATCAGCTTCTTTAAATCAACGTCATATTGGTATGATTGCACTGGTTGGTACATTTGGTACGGGAATTTTCCTTTCATCTGGAGGTGCATTAGCAGTTGCAGGTCCTGTTGGTTGTCTATTGGCTTATTCATTTATTGCAGTTGTTGTTGGATTAAACCAACTATGTATTGCCGAGTGTGCTGCATTGATGCCTGCAACATCGGCAAGTCTTCGTCATACTGAACAGTTTATCGATCCAGCATTGGGGTTTGTATCTGGTTGGGTTAGTGTTTGGAGTTCAATTATGCCCGGTGAGATTAGTGCTACTGCATTGATCGTTGGTTATTGGACTGATATCTCTCAGGCAGTTTGGATTACTATAATCATCATATTGATTGTTGCTTGTAACTTTCTAAGAATCAGAATCTATGGTGAAGTTGAATTCACCTTTGCCATAATTAAGATGTTGCTACTAGTTGGACTAATCCTTATCTCTATTAGTATTACTGCTGGTGCTGGACCTGATGGTGGCTCTATAGGGTTCAGATATTACAAAGACCCTGGTGCCTTTTCAGAATATCTAACTACAGGTAATCTGGGTAAATTTGCAGGATTTTGGAAGGCAATGGGTGCAACTGTTTATTCATTTGGTGGAGTTCAAGGTGTACCAAACTTGGCTGCAGAGGTTAAATATCCAAGAAGAGCCATATTTACAGCATGTAAGAGAGTGTTCTTTAGAGTTACTATTCTGATGATCTCTACGATCTTTTGTCTTACCCTGATTGTTCCTTATGATGACAAGAGAATTGCTAATGGTTCAGGAAATGCTTCATCATCTCCATTCGTTGTTGCTATCAACAACGCTGGTATAAAAGTATTACCACACATCATCAATGCAGCTGTTTTGACATCTGCCTTCTCAGCAGGAAACTTAGCTTTAATGGGTGGAGCAAGAGTGTTATTTGCACTTGCTGTAAAAGGTCAAGCTCCAAAGATCTTTTTAAAGACAACAAAGCAAGGTGTTCCATGGGTAGGTAATATCTTTATTGCTATGTTTATGCCCCTAGCTTATATGAACTTATCATCTGGAGCTGCAAATGTCTTTAATTGGTTCCAATCTTTAACTTCTGCTAAATTGTTATGGGATTGGATCATCATTGCAGCAAATCATATCTTTATGTCAAGAGCTATGAAGGCACAAGGTATACCAAGATCAAAATTACCACATAGTCATTGGTTAACTCCTTATGCTTCATGGATCTCCGGTATAACTTGTTGCATTCTGTTGCTTACTGGAGGTTTTACAAATTTTGTACATCATCATTTCTTGATCTCTAGTTTATTCTCTAGTTATTTCATCATTCCATTGACGATCTTACTCTATTTCTTTTGGAAGTTCTTCAAGAAGACCAAATTATGGAAACCTGAAGAAGTTGATTTGGAGAGTCTGTTCAGAGATGCTGAAGAGAATCCAGAACCTCCATCTGAACCATTGAGAGGATGGAAGATTGTGACTATTCTATGGGCTTGAAGGGAATTGAAGAATTACAGGCTGGTTCTGTTTCTTATTTTATAACATGTTTTTATCTTTATTTCGATGCTATGCTAATTTGTAGTGCTTTTTTAGTAGTAGTAATCAGCTGGATTAAAGTTGATCCACTTCAGAAAGAAAATATAATTCCCAGAACTCACCTTTTAACCAAATTCACCAATAATTACCAAAAGCACACAGCTGACTAAACGAGAGTGTTTGTAATGACAAAGTGAAGAACGAGTACTGAACAGCTCACGCCCGTTGTGCATATGTTGATCTTTCCGCCACAGTAACGGGATCGATTTCCCTTGGAAGCCACGCCTTTTAACAACAACAACAACAACAGAAGCCATTTGGAGTCACATTGAACGGCACGGCGGTAAACCGATAAAGTGGCGAAAAGAAAGGTGGGATATGGCATATCAGATAAAGGTTTAGCTCTACAGTATAAGCTGTCAAGATCTATGTTTATGCAACATTTGTTTGATTCTTACATCTGTTAGTTGTTTATGATTGAATCCATGGATCAATGAACAGAGTCCATACACAGAGATGATGCTATATACCGAGACACTGCTTGTGTAATGAACGGATAATCTCAATATCCATCTGATTCCCTTCTTCTCTGATTCCCGCCACGATGATATCGACTTCCTGCTTGTAATTTGACGCAAAGGGAATAACTTTGGGTACATTAAGCGGGATTGTACATAAAATGAGGGTTAGAGAGTGTTACAAATCTATTACTTGTCATAATGCAAAAGCTCCATATTCTATGGTTTCCATGATCTGTCATATTACGTGCTCAGATAGTACAATATTACACTGGATACTATCATGATGTATCTTGTTATATGCTGTGGCTTTAGCCATTTCATTGTCTAATGGTTCTACAACTAAAACTATAAACAGATGTTCTTACTATGAGAACAACAATGATTGATCCTGTTCAAACACAACTGTGGTGGACAGTGAACTATGAATTGACTATAAATTGAACTGAACTAGCTCTGTCTTTAGCACTTTGCAACCGTATTATTTCATTTTCCCATAAATCATTCATTCTCATAAATAATGAGTAAAGAAGATTCATCATCCATACGGATCCATACCTCAAGTGATAAAAGTTCAACAAATGAAGTTCAAGATCAAAAATTTTCAAATGATATTGAGATTCAAGAGATAACATCTCTTAAATCTTATGAAGATGCAATATTTGGCGAAGATCGTTCAAGATTATCAGCTTCTCTTACACAACGTCATATTGGTATGATTGCCCTGGTTGGTACTTTTGGTACAGGTATTTTTTTATCATCCGGTGGTGTTCTTGCAACAACTGGACCTGTTGGGTGTCTATTAGCATATGCTATAATTGCAGTTGTCGTTGGATTAAACCAACTATGTATTGCCGAATGTGCTGCATTGATGCCTGCCACGTCAGCGAGTCTTCGTCATACAGAACAGTTTATCGATCCAGCATTAGGTTTTGTTGCTGGTTGGGTTGGAGTTTGGAGTTCTATAATGCCAGGTGAAATTAGTGCAACTGCATTAATCATTGGTTATTGGTCAGATATTTCTCAAGCTGTTTGGATCACTATAATCATCGTATTGATTGTTGCTTGTAATTTTCTTAAAATTAGAATCTATGGTGAAGTTGAATTTACATTTGCCATAATTAAGATGTTATTATTGGTTGGATTGATCCTTATCTCTATCAGTATTACTGCTGGTGCAGGACCTGAAGGTGGATCCATTGGATTTAGATATTATAAACATCCTGGTGCATTTGCAGAATATCTTACAACTGGAAATTTGGGTAAATTTGCAGGATTTTGGAAAGCATTGGTGTCTACTGTTTATTCATTTGGTGGAGTTCAAAGTGTTCCAGGATTAGCAGCAGAGGTTAAAAACCCAAGAAGAGCTATATTTACTGCATGTAAGAGAGTGTTCTTTAGAGTTACTATTTTAATGATCTCTACAATCTTTTGTCTTACATTGATCGTTCCATATAACGATAAAAGAATTGCAAATGGTTCAGGTAATGCTTCATCATCTCCATTTGTTGTTGCTATTAACAATGCTGGTATCAAAGTTCTTCCACATATCATCAATGCTGCTGTTTTAACATCTGCATTTTCAGCAGGAAACTTAGCTTTAATGGGTGGAGCAAGAACGTTATTTGCACTTGCAGTTAAAGGTCAAGCACCAAGAATCTTTTTAAAGACAACAAAACAAGGTGTTCCATGGGTAGGTAACATCTTTATTGCAATATTTATGCCATTGGCATATATGAATCTTTCATCAAGTGCAGCAAATGTCTTTAATTGGTTCCAATCTTTAACTTCAGCTAAATTATTATGGGATTGGATCATCATTGCAGCTAATCATATCTTTATGTCAAGGGCAATGAAAGCTCAAGGTATACCAAGATCCAAATTACCTCATAGTCATTGGTTGACACCATATGGTTCATGGATCTCTGGATCTGCATGTACATTGTTATTATTTACAGGTGGGTTTACAAATTTTGTTCATCATCATTTCTTGATATCTAGTTTATTTTCAAGTTATTTTATAATTCCATTGACCATTGGATTATATTTCTTTTGGAAGTTCTTCAAGAAGACTAAATTATGGAAACCTGAAGAAGTTGATTTGGAGAGTTTGTTTAGAGATGTTGAAGAGAATCCTGAACCTCCAATTGAACCATTGAAAGGATGGAAACTCATCACTGTTATCTGGGCGTGAGTATAACTTATATCTGATATTGGAGTATATAATATGATAATGCAACGCTTTAGAAGTTATCTCTGATTGTGTAGATAGTTAAACTTGTGTATACCTTTTGAAGTGATGAAGTATTATGGTTACGCTGCCCCGTGACATGCGCCCCATATCAAAATTAGCCAGTAAAGTTCGTCGATGGAAAAAATCAACAAATTTAAGGAAAAATGAAAAGTTTGTGGTAATAAAGAGATATTGAAGCTTGTTGAACACATCTTAACAAACGGTGGAGTTAATCAGACAATGCTCCCATCTATTCGTTCTGTTGCTCCAAGAAGCATACGGTGTTTCAGTACATCACATTCTCTGTGTCAATCATCTAGCGTAATACCACCAGAGAAACAAACTTCACATTTAAAATTCTTGAGTAAATATTATTCATCAGAGATTGTTGAAAGTATAAAACTTGCAGAGACTTTTATTAAACCAGAACATTATAAGAATAAGAAATTAGCACAGACTGAGTTTGCACCACCATATTTGGATGATTTTAGTAAAAAAGATCAATTTTGGGATGATTTAAAAGTTGATGAACCATGGAAATTAGATCATAATTTCCCCCTACAACAATCACCTGTTGATGTCCCCAAGGGTTCAGTATTAGGTGATGTTGGTACAGGTTCAGTGGCAAAGGGATTATCCGCGTTAACAGGATTAGACGAGAGATATATCGAACGTCTTGCAACTCGTCCATTGATTATGAAAAGAGTCTCTAATCAAACTGCAAAGGGTAAAATACCAACAAATTATGCACTTGTTGTCGTTGGAGATAGAAACGGTATGGTTGGTATTGGTGAAGGTAAAGATCGTGTGGAGATGTCACGTGCCGTCTCGAAGGCTCATTGGAATGCAGTGAAGAATTTAAAATTTATTCCAAGGTATGAAGATAGAACCATAATTGGTAATGTTGATTATGTGTTCCATGGTTGTAAATTATTCTTAAAGAGTGCACCACCAGGTTTTGGTCTTAGGGTAAATCATTTTATCTTTGAAATTTGTGAAGTTGCAGGTATAAAGGATCTCAGTGCAAAGATTTATAAATCAAGAAATGGTATGAACGTTTGTAAAGGTTTCATTGAAGCTGTTACGAATCAAAAGACGTTGGAAGAGTTATCATATGACCGTGGTAAGAAGATTGTTGATATGAGAAAGACGTATTATTCAGCATAATTTAGATTGACTGTGTACATAGAACTGATAATAAAGTATATACTACTACAAGTAGATACGATAAGTAATAAATATATTGAACTGAAGTTAATTAGTTATTCAACAAGAACAGTCTGTTGAACCACAATCATCACCTTGTCTCTTGATAATCATTGGTGATCTTGTATTACAAGTACAATCACAATCTCTTTCATTTTGCTTTAAAAGAGTGGCAAATCCACGTTGTTGTTGTTGTCTTATGACATTTGAAGAAGAAGATCTGATGAATCTTGGAGTTGTAGTCTTAAGAACTTGAGAAAGCATTGTGTATGTGTATGGTTGTATGTGTGGGTATATGACTTGAACTTCTTATAAGTTAATGGTTATAGATGAGATGAGATGAGGTTGATGGCAAATGAAACCACAGTACAGATATAAAGGGAACTCCTTATCCTTTTATACGATTTACCCTTCTAGTTACCATCCACACGTCAACTATAATTGCGCAATTTTGGGTGTGCATTAGCCTCACTGATACACCCTAAAAGGGCAAAAAGAAAAAACACCATTATATAGGAGCATATGCCGTGGTCCCGATTAAACGTCTGGATATTTTGCTCTGAAGTGGTAAAGGTTAACAGTTTATCTTATCGAATGCTTATAAAGCTCTTCATATATGATATTTTGATTAAGCTTTGAATTGGTTATATAATTTGGTTCCAGTGGGAATTTGTGGCACCTGAGTTTATTCCTTATCTTTTAGATCTTTGTAGAAGAGTTATGAAATTATCCTCATAAATTTGATGTATAATTTAATAAACACTGTCAATGGACATCTCAGATATCTCAGTGTAAGAACACCTATGAATTATGATTAGCAAAAGTTGACAACATTACGTTTATATAACTGTTCTTCCATTGATCATATGGGGTTTAAGTTAAGAATTAAACACCATCGCTACTAACCATTTAATCACCAGTGCTACAAACCATCTGAATAAAAAATTTCAAATGATTCAATTTGATATACGTTGTTATATACATAGTTCAACTAGCTATTGCTATAAAGAGACAATGTCAGATCAACAACTTACTCAAGAAGAATTCGATATAATAGTCGAAGATGCACGTTATGGAGATCTTGAATCTTTAAAAGAGATCTTTAATGAATTACCATCAATTTGGTTATTAAAGATTAAAGAATCAAATACACAAAATACTCCATTACATATGGCATGTGCAAATGGTCATATTGAAATTGTTAAATATCTATTAGGTTTATTACCAATTGAATCAAGTTCTCAATTAATAAATTTTATCAATTTTGAAGGTAATACTGCATTACATTGGGCTTCATTAAATGGTCATTTAAATATTGTTAAATTATTATGTGAAGAATTTAATGCAGATGCATTTTTAAAGAATAAATTTGGTCATGATTCAATTTATGAAGCTGAAAAGAATGATAAAGAAGAGATTGAAACATATTTCTTAAAGAAATTTGACGTTGAACCAATAAATGAAGATGAAGAAGTTGACATTAAAGTATCAAATAATGATGTTGAAGTTAAACAAGGTGAAGAGATTGAACAGATTACACAGCAACAAGTTGATGAGTTACAGACAAATGAGGAGTTTTTGGAGAAGAGAGCAGAACAGAACTTGGGTATATAACATAGTATAAGATAGTATAGTATGGTATAGTATAAATCTAATGTAGTTACCCTGTCTTTGATTACATAATCCATTACATAACACAATTTTCCATATAACAAAAAAAACTTTGGAAAATTGAAGAAATTATTGAAAATTACTCAAAGTTCATGGTACTATATACCATTAAGGTTAGAATAGCAAGGTATAATCAAAATGTCCGAAGAGAAAGTTGATTTAGGATTCGATCCAACTTTAAAGAAGAAGAAGAAGAAAGTTGTCAAAACTGAAGAAGTTTCTTCTGAATCAAACAGTACACCAGAAGTTGATGATGTTCTTTCAGGTTTAAAGAAGAAGAAGAAAAAGACACTAACCGAAGATGTTGAAATAACCAATAATAAAATAGATGAATTATCAGATGCAATTGGAGAATTAAAATTAAAGAAGAAGAAGAAGAAAATCGTCAATGTTGACGATTTCGATAAACAGTTGGAAAAAGCTGGTGTTTTGGATGATGAACAACAACCACAGATAGGTTCATCATCTCCATCACAATCACAATCATCCATACAAGAAGGTGAACAACAGAACGATTCAACAGACGATTCACAGGCACAATACGGATTACCTTACGATGCATTACTCGAAAGGTTCTTCACTGTCCTAAAGGAGAACAATCCAGAACTTGCCGGTGAAAGAAATGGGTCCAAATTTAGAATCCCACCACCAATTTGTCAACGTGAAGGTTCCAAGAGAACGGCATTTGCCAATGTCCAGGAGATTAGTGAAAAATTACAAAGATCTCCTGAACATCTGATCCAATATTTATTTGCAGAATTGGGTACTTCAGGTTCTGTTGATGGACAAAAGAGATTGATCATCAAGGGTCGATTCCAACCAAAACAACTTGAAAACGTCTTGAGAAGATATATCATTGAATATGTCACTTGTAAGACGTGTAAATCGATCAATACTCAACTGAAGAAGGAGAGTTCGAATAGATTGTTCTTCTTGGTTTGTAATTCTTGTGGTTCTACAAGATCTGTTTCTTCTATCAAGACAGGTTTCCAAGCTCATGTTGGTAGAAGAAAAAAAGTTTGATTAATATATAGCAGCTATATTGATACATTTTCTATAATCTTTCTTAATGGTGTACACCATGAAGTTGTACCTTCGTTATTTAGCATGAATCTTATTAAATTGTTCTTTATGGAATCTTTATCTGTAGCAACAGAGTCTATTGAATCTATGATTAGTCTTTTGTAATGATCTTTAAAATTACTATTAAATATGATCTTCTCAAGCTTTGTCTTATAGTGTAAAAATTCTTTATCAGGCAATGAATTTGTCCATTGGAATAACTTTGATAAAGAACCTTTTAACTGTTCATCTGTTATTGTATCATTCTCATTATTATTATCATTAATCTGTGAAGATATCGATGAAGTTCTCGAAGGACCAGGACGAGGATTTAAAGATAAAGTTGACGATGAATTCGTAGTACTTAAATTGGAATACTGTGCTCTTCTCTTTGGTTTTGAACCAGATCCTAAAGAAATAGAAAAATTCTCCACTATCCCTTTACAATCGTTATACCCGTTGATTTGAGATTCTGATACGTTTTGAAAGGACATTGATGTATTCTTATAGCTTATTAACTAATAATTAGTGTGTTGGTTGATTGTTTGTAAACGTGTACATAAAATCGCGCTAGCAAAATACTACACAGAACATAGTACATAGTACATAGTACACATAACAATATAGTACATAGTACATAGATAACTATGTCATATGACATAAACTATCATAGTAACAGTAATGTATATCAACTATTATAAATCTCCAATGCCCTTGCCAATACTTCTTCGATAGAAGGTCTCTGTTCAGGATTAACAACCAAACACATCTTTATTAAACTCTTAATATCTTCAGAGTATTGACTTTCTTCTTCATCTGTTAATTGACCATTCATAGTATTATATTCGTTATTATGATTAGTCTGTGGAAATGAGTATCTACCATTTGATATTGCAATGTTTATATTTGCACCATTTATTGACTCCTCTCTTTCAAATGGTGATATACCAAATAACATTGTATATAGAGTACAACCCAATGACCAAATATCAATTTTTTCATCCAATGTACAATTTGTCTTTATATCCAATAATTCAGGAGATCTAAATGGTAATGTTGATTGTTCATTTGCCAAATCTTGTATTGAAATTGCCAAAGATCTTGAATTTATGTGTACGTTGGCCCTTGAACAACTACCAAGATCAATTATTACAGGTATACCATCTTTGGAAATCATAACATTCGAAGGTTTTAAATCCTTATGAGCATATGATATGGTGTCTTGTAATTCAGTATCATTCTGTAATTCATTACTGAGTAATGCATCATCTTCATTATCCAATTCATTTATATCTAATCCAATTGAACCATCCATCCCATTATTAGAAGAATGATGTCTATGCATCACTTGTAATCCACGACAAATACCAATGAAGACCCTTAGAGCTTCTTGTTCATCCATGTTTAAACCTTCAATGACATTTTGATTTATAAGGTCTTGTAATGATCTTTCAAAAAATGGCATAAGGATATAAACTGTCTTGGATCCATCAGATTCTTGTACAACGTTTGAATCTATTGATCTGATTATATAAGGAGAATGGAACTCTTTATAGTTGTTTATTTCCACCATTGCAGATTTTATGGATTCAATACCCATTGGACATCTTATCTTCTTAAGGGCATAGATGGATCCATTTGATGATTGAACTTGATAGACATAACTAAAACCTCCTTCTCCGAGTAATTTGATTATTTTGAATTTGGCGTTGTTTATGGAGAGAGTTGGATGATGGGGGAAACAGAGACAGTTGAGTAAGTAGGACATTGCTACTTTAGTTATATAAGTTGGTATCCTTCTTATCCTTAATGCTATGTTATGTTATTCTTAATGTCATGTCACATGGTTATGTGCACTGGTCCACCTATTCTGTTTTCAGATAAAATTTTAACCAGAGGCAATGAACATCAACAAACAATAACAATAAACAGTCAACGATCAACAGTCAATCCATTGAACAGAATATCCAAGATGGTATGTCATAATCAACTTAATAGAAGTAATATGAATTACTAACAGCAACAGTCCATACAAACAATCGACACCTCTGCAAAGGAGACCTCTGGTCTTTCACTAATTGCAGCTCATTCTCATATCACTGGATTAGGATTAGATGATAATTTACAACCAAAACAAGAAACTTCCCAAGGTTTAGTTGGACAATTCAAAGCTCGTAAAGCCGCAGGAATCATACTAAAGATGGTTGAAAATGGTTCAATTGCAGGACGTGCAGTATTGATTGCAGGACCTCCATCAACTGGTAAAACTGCATTGGCAATGGGTCTTTGTCAAAGTTTAGGTAAAGATGTACCATTTACTTCAATTGCAGGTTCAGAGATTTTTTCATTAGAATTATCCAAGACAGAAGCATTAACCCAAGCTTTTAGAAAATCTATTGGTATAAAGATTAAAGAAGAAGTTGAAATGATTGAAGGTGAAGTTGTTGAAATTCAAATTGATAGATCCATTACAGGAGGTCATAAACAAGGTAAATTAACCATAAAGACAACTGATATGGAAACCATATATGAATTGGGTAATAAGATGATCGAAGGGTTAACAAATGAAAAAATCCTTGCAGGTGATGTCATATCAATTGATAAATCAAGTGGTAAGATCTCCAAGATTGGTCGTTCATTTGCTCGTTCAAGGGATTATGATGCGATGGGTCCTGATACAAAATTTGTTCAATGTCCTGAAGGTGAATTACAAACGAGAAAATCAGTTGTACATACAGTATCATTACATGAGATTGATGTTATAAATTCAAGAACTCAAGGGTTTTTAGCATTATTCTCTGGTGATACTGGTGAAATTAGACCAGAGATTAGAGAACAAATAAATACAAAAGTTGCAGAATGGAAAGAAGAAGGTAAAGCTGAAATAGTTCCTGGTGTTTTATTCGTTGATGAAGTTCATATGTTGGATATTGAATCTTTTTCATTCATCAATAGAGCATTGGAGGATGAATTTGCTCCAATCGTTATAATGGCTACAAATAGAGGTGTTACCAAGACAAGAGGTACAAATTATAAATCTCCACATGGATTACCATTGGATCTATTGGATAGATCCATAATCATTCAAACGTTGAACTATAACGAATTGGAGATTAAACAGATCCTATCTATAAGAGCACAAGAAGAAGAAGTTGAATTAAACAATGATGCTTTAACTCTTTTGACAAAGATTGGACAAGAAACTTCCTTACGTTATGCTTCGAATTTAATCTCTGTTTCAAATCAATTGGCATTGAAAAGAAGAAGTTCAACTGTTGAATTGGAAGATATTAATAGAAGTTATCTCCTATTTTTAGATTCTGCAAGATCAGTTGCATTTGTTAATGAATTCTCTGAACAGTATATCGATGATGAAGGTAAAGTTTTAATCGGTGGTAAGAGAGAAGAAGAAGTTGTTACTAGTGAAGATGCAATGGACACTGGTGCTTAGTTATATATATCTATATCTGTATAATGAAAGGATTAACCAGAACCCTTTGTATTCAAGATCAATGCAATGATCATTCCATACAATCCCAGCACTTCTGCAAAGATAAGGATCAACACAATACCAACAAACAACCTTGGTTGATGCATAAATTTCCGCACACCTTCATCACCAACAACCCCAATCGCATAACCTGAGGATAAACATGCAAATCCAACGCTTAATCCACAAGCAAGATGCATAAACCCATTGAATAAAGTATATTCTTCAGTTGGTGATAATCCACCAGCTATTAATACAGAAACAACCAATCCATAAACTGCAAGAATACCACTCATAACAACTGGAATTAAAGATTTCATAATCAGATCCGGTTTAAAAGTACCGATACCTGAGATACCTATACCGGATTTAGCTGTTCCATATGCTGCACCGGCACATGAAAGGATAGTAGCAGCGGCGCATCTAAATTTGTTAGTATAACCATTGGTTGATATGATGTTAATATACTCACCCTGCAAATCCAAAGAATGGCGCAAAGCCAGGCGCCAGTTCGGATACTTCAGACCTATTAATTGAGTGTTAGTACAAATAGTTCTTCAATATAAGAAGGATGTTAATGACATACATCTTTTTGTACCTTGTTGTTTGATTGGTTGGCTATGAAATGGTTAACGGTTTAATGTTCAATTTTAACCAAATTTGAATTTGAAGGAGCTGCCTGCTTTATTTGATTATGTAATGAGAGAGAGATATTATTGAGAGAGTGGAATATTACTGTAATTGGGAATATTCGCGGTGTGTTTAATAAATTACCATAGATACAGATCTTTGTAATATTTTGGTATAAAATGTAAACAAAGGGATACTTTTACTTCAATTCATTACCATTTTAAGGAAGTTTATGCCATAAATTATACCAAAAATGGAACATTCAAAGATCTCATTGTCGTTATCGGATGTAAAACATCTTCAAAGTCAATTTGTTAAAGAAGCAACGGAGAAATTAAATCTTTATCTACCGACAAATGATGATGGTGATGATTCCTTAAAGATTAGGGTTAAACAATTGATTAATGATTTTATATATGAGATTTTTGAGAATGCAAAATATGGAATGGATATTGATGGGATTGAATTGGATAATGACGTTTCATTAAGAAGTTTATTGGATAAACCTGCAACTGGTGAGTTATTTTGTATATACTATGCAAATGGTTCAATCACTAACAATGAAATAGAAGTTGAACCTTTTGATTATACTTTACAAGATCAAGTTAGAAAATTATATCAACAAGTTGAAGAAGAGACTATAAAATTGACAAAGATACGAAGCGAATTTCCTATGAATCTTAAAAGAGCATATGAAGATAGTTTTAATAGATCTTTTGAACAGATATCACAACTATCAAAAGAGTTGGATAATGATGATGAAGTAGAGGAAGAAGAAGAAGAAGAAGAAGAACACTTAACAAAGATAAGAAAATTGAAACCAAGATTGGATGAAATGATTTCTGATTATTCAACATCTATCAAAGAGATTAAAGAATTAAAAGATGTATGTATTATTCTATTCATTACTCATACATTCATATACTAACACCACTTTATCAGAGTATTCCTAAAGAACGTGATGAGATAATCAAACTTGAACAGATTACAAAGTTTCTTGTAGAGAAGAAGTAATCTAGAACTAATGACATATGACTATATAACTATTAGAGTAATGATAATGATAATGAGCTATAATTAGTAGTCCTCTTTGTAAGCCTTGTAAGCCTTGTATATATGTGTGCCCTAACAAAGACTCAGGAAAATCAAAATCAAAATCAAAACAAACAAAAATATCAACAATTCAAAGTCTTTCAACTGTTAACATTTACCCAGTAAAAGAACAAAAGAGAGTACCCAGAATTCATAATGAACATCTCATTTGAATCCGTCAAAGATCATTTTCTTCGTACGAATAACGGTACACCACCTGCTTTAACAGCAGGTCTTTCTGTTTTTCTCATTGCTCTATACCTTTTAAATTTTATGGTTGGTTTAAATGATGCAATTGCACTAAAGGCAAATGCTCTATTTACACTAGATCGTGAGTATGATATCTATCATATACATTCATATGAGATATATATATATATATATATACTAACAGATAACAGTCAATAGACTCTCTTTCTATCCATTGGGACACGTCTCTTTACTCCATGTCCTATTCAACGTTATTGGTCTAATGACTCCATTATCAAAATTTGAAAGAACTCATGGAACGGTTTATACGGGTGTTATACTCAATCTATTTGCAGTGTTTACTGCAATTCCATATTGTATCTTTGGTGTTATATTTTGGCCAAATACAAAAGTATTAGGGGCATCTGGTTGGGTTTTTTCATTCTTGACGTATTATGCATATCAAGAATCTTTGATTAAACCATTGATTAGATTCTCTCCAACTTATTCATTCCCAACGTTATATGCTCCATTAGCATTGGTCTTTATAACCGCGTTTATATTCCCTGGTTCAAGTCTTGTTGGTCATCTATTCGGAGTCTTTGTTGGATATGCTTATTCTTTTAAATATATGGATAAATTGATTCCACCATCAAGACCAATTGAATGGATCGAGGAAAAATTGAATAAATTGATCGATTTAATACCAAATGCATTCATTTTTTATAAAGAAGTTGATTCAAAACATCTAAGAACTCAGAATGAATACGTTTCGATGTTTGAACCGATTGTCTCATCAGAGAGTGGTGAGACTATAACTGGTGGATTCCCAGGTGAAGGTAGAACTTTAGGGACTGCCTAATAAATAGATATACATATAATAGTATCATGTATTCATTATATATTTAATAGACGACATAGCTATTGCAGTTTACTGGACAAGGATAACTTCGTTACCATCTTCATTGTCTCTGATTCTTTGTGGAATCTCCATTCCTGGATGATGAGCAATGAATAATTCTTCAGCAGAGTATAAACCAGGTCTAACGTTTCCATGATGTGGTGATCTATTATTCATTGTCTGTTCATTTGTAAACCAATTTTTAATCAATGTCCAAACCCCAGAAGATTCATCTTCATTACAACCAGTGTGAGATGATCTATGATGATAACCCAAACCTGCATGTTTCATGAATTCAACACGAGAATTCTCTGCATCATTCTCTTCATCCAACGTTGTAGAGTTATGATACAGTTCTGCAGGGATCTTTCCTATATAACCGGTATCACCAAATCCTCCAAGGAAATAGATATCTTGGACTTTAAACCTTGTCCAATGAGATTTATGAATCGGATTACCAGGAGCCCAAAACATTGCATCTCCATGACGTTCAAAGAAACATCTCTTCAATTCTGGTATTTCAATTTCATCAATCTCTTCAAATTCACCCCTAAGGTTAATTCTTGGAGATCCTGCTGTAGATCTTGGACGTGACCCTGGATATTTTGGATCAACATGTTCATTTAATGGATGATCACCAGTTCTTACACTTAGGGTAACTGGTGAACCATTTGCAATGTTTGTAAATGAAGTTGACATATCGATTGCCAATATAACAGGGTCTCCATCACCACAGTCGGCATAGTATTCGACAAATGAAGCAGGTAGACCTTTATCTTCACCGTTTTGATAGATCGTATTGACATTGACTAAAGATTCTCTGTTGATTAAAGTTCTTGCATAAACTGCTGCATCTTCAACTTTTGGTGGTTCCCATTTCAAAGGAGAATTGGTTTGATGATTTGCCAGAGCTGTTGAGATGAGTAACAGCGTTGATAGTTTGAATAACATTGTGTTGTAATGAACTGTTGATGTTGTTGTGTTATAAACACCTCTTTTCCTATTTATGCGTACTGATTAATTTTTAAATGTGCAGTAAAAGCCGCTTAAATAGAAATTGCAGAATTTGAAATGACGTATAATTTACTGACTACAAAGATTTATTGTCTGATTCTTCTGATCTTATCTGATGTTTTAGCAATGTATCTTAGCGGAGAAGATGTATTAATATCATCATCACTAAGATATAACTACTTCATCAGGCTATACAAAGATCATGGGGTGATCGTAGAACTACGGGGAATTTGAACATTTTGTCAGTGCAGATAGCCGAGATATTGACTGTTACTATATTTAAGAGCTACGATTGAAAAGGAACGTGATGGTCATCATAGAGCTGTATATAACATCTTAGACAGATATACCCCCTATTGTTCTATCAATGGTGCATTGCATATCGGTGTTAATTCTAGTCAATTGATGATGACTTGGGACTTAACGGTGAATGCAATTATGTGGCTTAACTACATGGATAAGTATTAACACAAAAGGTGAATACACATGACAATGCACTAATTTGAAGCATTCATGTTATAACAAAGACATATGATTTCTTAATACCGATAACTCAGATAATACCGCTAATTACCGATCACGTGACTAGAAAGGTGAATATAGATCTATTTTATATCCATGCATATTGACATGTATGTTCAATCACCGACGGTATAATAACTATATACCGATAAAGTTATATAAATGATTGATATGTCTATGTGACATACAATATCTACATCTGGATGATTTCTTCCGAAGTCTTTAGCAATGACTTAACAACTGGTGATATATGATAAACTCCTATTTCAATCTCATTCAAAGGTCATCATGAGGTTATGATAGCTGATCATTATATGAATGTATAAATTAATATTTAGCCAGAGACCACAGCTAGTGACTCAATTATGAAGACAGAGATAGATCTTACTTCCCTGCTGTGTCATTATACATCTTGAGCTTAGACTCTATAGATTTATCTATGGTCATGAAGATCATACTGCACAATTTCTTATATTTTGGATCATGACTTATCTTAGGACACCGATACTTTCAATGAAACTGCAGATGATATGAGTGTTAAGTAGCACTCAATATGATACAAACACTGAACAACTTATGAACCAAATTAGTTACAAATGACTATCCTGCTACTGTTGAACTCTATTCCAATATTGTGGGGCATAAACCGTTGGATAGATGGAGGGGTAGTTTATATAACATCAGTTCCTATATCCGAAGTGTTATATATATATACATTCAAAACGTCAGTTTAAGTTATTTTAAAGATGTCTTGTGATCATGATGCTCTTACAAAAAAGCTTGTTCATTGCTCCATCAAACCGAGGACGTTGCAGCGTTTACATAATGAACAATTCCATTGATCCAATTGGCGCAGTATGATATAGAAATAACTAGAGACTAGTCACTAAGGATATTTTACTGAATAATATAATAAGACTTCCATATTAGTGTGATGGAAGAGCATCTGTCATGATGATACTCTCAACGTTGTAGTTTATATTCTGAACACGTAATAAGATCGATCATTCTTATATAAGCTGCTCTCCCCAACAATTCACAAAACGCAGCCAACAATATTTATTTGATACTCAGATCTAGTCCCTTTTTCCTATTTCGGCTCATTCCACCGGCCAAAACACGTCGACGTCGCGGCAAATCCCCACACATAACTTCAAAACTAGTCCCTTTTACTGTTCGTTTAGTTGAAAATGCGCGGTCGTTTACGCGAGGGAAAATCCAGATCTAGGCAAAAATGCCGATTTTCTTCGAATAACAAAGTCACGTGATATAATTTTAGTCTATAATTCAGATTGAGGACTGCTGAAGACTAAAACATCTATCAAAACGTTAGATTCCAGTCCCCAGGGTCTGGATTTCTGAGTCAACGATACACTTTTTTCCACAGTTTGGCGTTCACGTGAGTCTCATATTATTTCTGCCTTTTTTTTATTTTTCATCAACAGCTCACGCTTAATTGTAACAATTATTAGCATGAGCAGCAGCAGCAGCGGCAGCTGATCAACGAATTGAAATATTATCAATTTATATCCATCCATCCATCCCATTCATCCTACACAGGCTCGCTGTAACTTCAATTGACGCTCTTTATAACCACACAGAATCACACGGATTCACATCATCAGATCATAACTTCTTCTTCATCATCATCTTCTTCTTCCCAACAAACCTGAAGATCTAAAAGAACGGAGTTGTCCTTGTTGTCGTGTATTTTTTTTTCCAAGTTGACTAGTTAACACAGTATACCAACGATATAGAAATATATAAACATCACACAATAACAACAATCGGTATCCATAGACCATAACAAGATGCCAAACCATAAAATCGTACACGAAGCGGCAAACGTCCAAGCTCGTCATGCTCCTTCTGAATTCTATTCCAAACAACCAAACACAGGTTTCATCAAGGATTTGGATGAATACAAAAAACTTCATAAACAATCGATCGAATCCCCAGAAGAGTTCTTTGGTCCATTGGCCAAAGAATATTTGGATTGGCATAGACCTTTTGATAAAGTTAAGAGTGGTTCATTGGAAAATGGTGATATTGCCTGGTTTCTCAATGGTGAATTGAACGCTTCTTATAACTGTGTGGATAGACATGCATTTGCCAATCCAGGTAAAACTGCAATTATCTATGAAGCTGATGATGAAAAAGAGAATAGAATCATCACATTTGGTGAGTTGTTAAGACAAGTTAGTGAGGTTGCATCTGTTTTAAAATCATGGGGTGTTAAGAAAGGTGATACCGTTGCGGTTTATTTACCAATGATTCCAGAAGCTGTTGTTGCAATGTTAGCAGTTGCTAGATTGGGTGCTATCCATTCGGTTGTCTTTGCAGGATTTTCTGCCGGTTCTTTGAAAGATCGTGTTGTTGATGCCGATTCCCATTTCATCATCACTTGTGACGAGGGTAAAAGAGGTGGTAAGACCGTCCATACAAAGAAGATCGTTGATGAGGCCCTTGTCAACGTTGACACCGTGGAAAAGATCTTGGTCTTCCAAAGAACAGGATCCGCAGGTATCCCAATGACTTCTGGTCGTGACTTCTGGTGGCATGAGGAGACAAAGAAGTGTAGAGGTTACCTTCCACCAACACCTGTCAATGCCGAAGATCCATTGTTCTTGTTGTACACTTCTGGTTCAACCGGTTCTCCAAAGGGTGTTGTCCACACCACTGGTGGTTATTTGCTTGGTGCTGCTCTAACGACAAGATATGTCTTTGATATCCATCCAGAAGATGTTTTATTCACCGCTGGTGATGTCGGTTGGATCACAGGTCATACCTATGCCCTCTATGGTCCATTGGCATTGGGTACTGCTACCATTATCTTTGAATCCACTCCTGCTTATCCAGACTATGGTAGATATTGGAGAATCATCGAACGTCATAGAGCTACACATTTCTATGTTGCACCAACTGCACTAAGATTGATCAAGAGAGTTGGTGAAGCTGAAATCGACAAGTATGACATTTCTTCTCTAAGAACACTTGGTTCTGTTGGTGAACCAATTGCTCCGGATCTTTGGGAATGGTATAACGAAAAGATCGGTAAGGGTAAAGCTGTTATCTGTGATACGATGTGGCAAACCGAATCCGGTTCTCATTTGATTGCTCCATTGGCAGGTGCAGTCCCAACTAAACCAGGTTCTGCTACTGTTCCATTCTTTGGTATCGATGCTGTCATTATCGATCCAGTTTCGGGTGAAGAATTAAAAGGTAATGACGTTGAAGGTGTCCTTGCCGTGAAATCTACATGGCCATCAATGGCCAGATCCGTCTGGAATAACCATGATAGATACCTAGAGACCTATTTGAAACCATACCCAGGTTATTACTTCACAGGTGATGGTGCCGGTAGAGACCATGATGGTTATTACTGGATCAGAGGTCGTGTCGATGACGTTGTCAACGTCTCTGGTCATAGATTGTCCACTGCTGAGATTGAAACTGCTCTTTGTGAACATCTTGGTGTTTCTGAATCTGCAGTGGTTGGTATTGCCGATGAATTGACCGGTCAAGCAGTCATTGCATTCGTTTCTTTGAAAGATGGTTATTTGGTACAAGCAAATGAAAAAGTTGAAGATCATAACGAACATATCACACCGGATAAACTCCGTCGTGAGTTGATCCTCCAGGTTAGAGGTGAGATTGGTCCATTTGCAGGTCCAAAGACCGTTATCATTGTCGATGATTTACCAAAGACCAGATCTGGTAAGATCATGAGAAGAGTCTTGAGAAAGATCACCTCCAATGAGGCTGATCAATTGGGTGATATGTCCACTTTGGCAAACCCAGAAGTTGTTCAACATATCATCTCCAGTGTCGATGAGCAATACTTCAAGTTGCTCAAATGAAGAGGAAAAAAAGAGCAAAATTAAAGATGATGAGTAAGGTTCATATTCTAGAAAGAGTATAGATAAATAAACTAATTTAAAAAGGTGGATCGAGCTCATTGCTATCTATATATATATATTAACTATTAAGTATTGTGTTTTTGTTACGTCGACGTTTACAGAATGTATTTATATCTATCATTATCGTTTATTTATCAGACCATAGCTAAAACTTAGTTGTTGAATCTTGACTTGATCTGACCTTCGAGGAAGTCCTCACCTTTCTTGAAGTTAGCCTCACCGACTTTTTGCTTGAGGGCATCGACGTTTTGTTGACCAACGAAACCTTCAATCTTCTTGACGTACTCGTTTGTTGACTCCTTAACCTTCTCAGCGTTGTCAGAGGCGTCCTGCTTAACTTCCTCCTTCTTCTCAGAGGCCTCCTCTTTGACCTCCTCCTTCTTGTCGCCGGCCTGGTTCATGTATTCCTTGGCCTGGCCTTCGAACTTGTTGAAGTTCTCCTCGCCGACGGTGTCCTTGATGCTGTCTAACAAACCCATTGTGTGTAATAGCGTAGTGGTTATAGTGTGGTGTTGAGTGGATATAATAATATGGGTGATGATCAAGACTTAAAATGCGATTTAGTGCCTGTTTATATAAAAGCCGACAGGGGAAGTTTGAATTACAAGACCGGCAGTTCTAATTGTCAACATTCCAATCAGAGAGACGTGTTCCCCTATAATATGCACAAGACATTAAAGTGGCAGATCTCAGACGTCTCTGAAACAGCCATTGGATGCAGAACAGTAAGATTGGTGCAGATGAAATTCGCTAGGCCGATGCAGCGAAGCGAACGGGCTTTAATTCACTCACTCATTCACTCGACGAAAGGTTCCATGGCTGTGCTTCGTGGTATTGTCAGCCTACAGTTGGTTAAGCAGTGAATGCAGACTGCTACAAATAACAACATCTGAACTCCAACAGTTTAGGGATGATCATATCTGGGCCAATTCCCTTTTAGATGGCGCACTAAACTCCAAGATCTGGAATTTGACTGAGATTTTCCAGATTTGCTCTAAACTTTAAAAATTAACGGACTGAAATAATAGAATTTTAGGGCAAAAAAAAATAAATGCGCGAGCCCGGAGTCGAACCGGGGGCTCAAAGATGGCAACTTTGAATTTTACCGCTAAACCACTCGCGCTTTTTTTAAAAGTTGAAAAATTGGTGTTTGTCATGTGGTTGAGGGGACTAGAGCTCTTCATTACCAGGAAATTTGGCACAAAAACATGAATACTATAATCTAAACCAAAGAATATCTGTGATGATCAATATCTGATCTATTGATGAGTGTCATAGTACTTTATATGATAATTTGTATTACTCATATTCTATATAATTGATAAGTTATACACACTTCAAATGTAATCATCACTATATCTCGATAGATAAAATCGATATATAATCATACTATTCACGATTGAGAAGAATCTCATCTCTTTGACATAGTCTTTCTCTATCCTCAGTACTCGAAATATCAACTGAAGATATCTTGATATTGCTCACTTTCACCATTGGATATCTTCTGGTGATCAATGACTTATTGTTTTGCAAGAGATGTTTTTGTAACTTTGTATTATTATGAACTCCAATCTCTATAATTTCAAGATTTGGACCACTTAGAGTTGAAATATCTTCAAATCTGAAATATTCAGCAATCATATGGATATATAGACAAAATTTCTGTAAATTTGGTAATTCCATTGTTCTTTCAGGAATATCATCATACATCACAATGTTATTATCCACAATAAAGATCTTTACAACTTTAAGATTATTCAAATATTCTCTTTGAATAATCAAATCATTGTCAAAGAAATATGGATGAAGGACATTGGATAATGAAGTTTGTTCAACTCCTTTTAAGAAACTCCAATCAAAATCTCCATCTTTTGATAATAGAGGTGAAAGGATAGCTAATTCACCGGGGAAGAAGGCAACGTTCTTCAACTTATGACTTTTAATCTTTATACCTTTCAACTCATGATAAAAATTCGTAAAATCTTCAAAGTAAAGAATCAAATCTTCAAGATTTGGTGCATCCAATGAAACTTCAAAAATTTGAAGTGATCCAAACTCTCTTTCCTCACAAAAGAAATCCAATCGAGCATATGAACAAGACGTTGTACAGTTTGTAAGCTGTGTGATACCTTGAAGCTCAAGATGTTCACTCACTGGTAAATCCCTGTTAACCAGCTTAAAAGGACTCTCACAATCTTCAACAGTTAAAGTGTGAAGCATTGAACCCTTTGTGAATTGCATATCATCCAACAGCTGTTGAACAGGTGTGGTTTCAGCATTGTATATGAATAACTTGGGCTGTACGTGAGCAATTGCACTGATCTGAAAAGGTCCATTACTATAACATCCGATGATCTGTGTTGCTTCTGATTTTGACAAGTCGATAGTAAGACCTCTGTTAAATGGAATCTCAGCGATAAAGGCAGTGTTTGTACATATTTCTTCTTTAAATCCTTCACTTGCATCGTAGAATTCCATATGCTTCCCTGATTCTTCTTCAAATTCCTTGTGTAACCCCATAGTTTGAAGCCTTTCAATTGCCTTCTTTATTCTCAAGATCTTATTTTCATCATCCTTGGTGGCAATAGGCACTAAAGTTGAATGGGATCCAACAGCATTGATAACATCCACAAATTTATCAAAATCTAAATTGTCAACTTCGGGGAAATATTGATTAGGAACCTCTAGAAATATTATATTTCTTGTGTGTGATAACTCATCAATAAGCCAATTTGTACAAAGTTCATTAGGAACACCGATATTTCTTAATCCTTCCAAGTATGAGAAATTGTAATTAACGTATCTGGTTGATTTGTATTCATTGTCTGTTGATTCATTGACATCTGTTGAATCAACTAATTGTAAGTTAGACGTATAATCCTTAGAATCAATAAACGTTGTGTCTGTAAAAAATTGTTTAGAGAATTTGAATAGTAAAAAGAAGTTCAGATGAAACATTCCATTGGTATCAATTATCTTATGTCTCTTTAAATTTTTTTCAATCACAATACGGAACGATTGTTCAATTATAGGAATTAATTGTGGAATAGTTAGCAATGGTTTGAAAGTACAACTTTGTAAAGAACTAATATCCAAAAGCTTTACAAAATCAGAAATGTTTGACTCGGTTACTTCTGTTTCTCCATGATCACAATCTTTAGATTCTTTTAATACTTCAATCAAATTTGCAATATCTTCAAATGTTGGAAGTGAATCTAAAATATTCAACTGTATTTCATTAGGTAGATTCAAAAATGATACTGAGCTAATTGGTGTAGTATTAACAGATTGACCATTATCTGGTTGAGTATATTTCTCCATTATCTGTTGTGTCTGTTTAGGTGTCTGTTTGAGCTTACTTCTCTTTGTTATCTTGAAGTGAGATGTCTTAGATTTGGAATTACCCAACGACTTAATACTTTCTTTTGATTGGTCTTCAACTATAAGGTTATGAAGGCTATATGGCTTATCAATATCACTTGGACTCATATTCATGGATCTTATACTGTTTCTGTGTGAAGAGCACAAATTATTTCAAAACAGGTGTTTCTATCAACTTTTTTGTAATAAGTAATCATTTTATACTAATCTTGGAGCCATAGATGTTTAAATCTCCACCTGAGATGTTTTCACTGTGATTAAAAGTCTCTCATTTTGACGTTATATGGAATTTTTGTCTTCCTTTGGCGATATATTTCTCTCATGCACTTGTGGCAGATAGGTGCATACAGATGCATACACAGAATGTTCTATACGTCAATTCGGAATTATGATCTTCTTATTCTTTGTAACTATTACCTTCATAGATCAAGAAGGTCTTCTTCATATCATATTACAAATCTCTAGTACAACTCAAATAGTGTATCTATTACTATGATGAAATGATAAGTGGACAAGTTCGATATAAATATCATTTTGTAGACGTTGAGTTATCATTACCAACAGCTGTTGAAATAGATAGATTATCAGAACTATCTTCGAACCATTCACCAGATGATTGCATCTCTGCAATTTCATTCTGTAATCTAGTAACTTCTTTCTCCATCTTCTTACCATAGTAATCAATGTAATAAGTAGCACCGTTATAACTTGCAACAAAGAAGATAAACGTTAAAAATGCAATTGCAAGATATTTATATCTAAACCAAATAGGACATATACTCATGGTCAACAGTTGATAACCGTATTGGATAAAAGTAAAAGCAACAACTGGGAATGGATCAGGTAATGAATTTACAAATTTCCCCAAAAATGTATTTGCAAAACTTTTACGTAACCATTCAAAACTTGTTGCTCTACCTGCTTTAATCTTTTCTGCTCTTTTCAAAGTTATGAAATAATGATATGCACTTTGCCATATAAGGTAGTATAAAGATGTCCAAAGCAATCCATTAAAGAAATTCCAATTCGTAACTTTTGCAGCACCTGGGAACCTTTCCAATTTATAATCTTCATCCAACATATGTGTAATGACAAAGATCACCACCGGTGGAGTCACATGTATAAATGAAGATGTAAACTTATCAACAGAGTGTAATACCAATGAATTTCTCCATGTAACAACTGCCCATGAAAGTGTACCAAATGTAAACGCAAAGCAAACGACAAACAAATGTTCAGATTCTGGAGCAATCCAAATAAAAGTGAATAATAAACCATTGACATAATAACACAAATCTGCTAAGAAATATTGGAATGCTCGTTTCCAATACGTATAAAATCTGATGGGCATTAACAGAGCTAATAATGCAGTATAGAATAAATGGAAATAATGTGGATATCTACCGATAATAACACCACCGATGAAAATGGTATATAGAGCAGCTGAATAGAACAATTTTTCAAATTTCGAAGCATAGAACAATTTACTCAATCGTACATCGAGTTTCTCAACACGTTCGTTCAATTTCTTCTTCAAAGGTTCTAAATCACGTAGTTCATCGATGTACTGTTTCCTCTTGTTGCTCGTCTCTGTTCTGATCTTCTGATATGTGTCGATTCCCTGTTTCTTCACCTTCTTGTAACGCTTGCTGAGCTTTGTCGTTGTCTGTTGTATCGTGCTCATCGGGTCCAAGATGTCAAAGAACGTGGCATGTTCCAGCGGTAGATACTCCATGGAGGTTGAATAGATCTGGTTCGAAGGATGGAGCAGCGGCGAGCTGCTGGGCGTTGAGTGTGACGATGAATACGAGCGAGATGAGCGCCGTGAGTGGTTAGAAGCGGTGCTCGTTGAGGTCGTCATCACAACGGCGGAGTTGGCGGCTGTTTGTTGCTCATCAGAAGTGTTGAGCACGTTGGTGTCTGGCATGAGTTTTGCTGATTGTATGTCTGCCTGTTGCTATGCTCTGTGTGCTGCTCTGTGAGTGTTGTAGTTGATATATTATAAGCGGTTGGAAGTTGTCTGTTGGTCACGATTCCAGGTAGTTTGTAAACATCAACAGTTGAAGTTATGAAATGTAATCCGTATTTATCCTGGGAACTACGCATCATGTGTTGTAATTAAAATTCCTGGCATAGTGCATGGTTATAAGCCCACAAAAAAATAGAAAACACTTGCACGTGAAGATCTTGTAGCAAAAATTTCATTTTGATGTGTTTTTGTTAAGCGCACATGGGGCAGTTACAGAGTTGAATCAAAAGTTGTAAATGACGTCATACAAAGTAACTTCAACTAATTATACAACTCACCAATCAACAGCTTATAATATAACAACTACAACACGTATAATCATCAACATCATCATGATATAACAAAATACTTAAACAAAACAAAGAAACCGAACTTATAGCCTGTACTAGGAACGACAAAAAAAGAGAACAGAGAAAAGAAGAAGGATCGTAACAAATGCATCATGAAGAGTGTGAACCTTTCTCCATGATATCCTCTTTTTCTAAAGTTCCCAGAGCATTTTGATAAATAACGTTTTGAGATCCCTCTGGATCCAGATCCAGATCCAGTGGTACAATTGCATGTTCTCTCATAACTTGTTCCATAACTATAGCATGTGCTCTCCATGGTTTATGCTTAAACAATTCATCAATGTATTCAATTGGAATGTTCTTTGTCTCTGGATAAAAGAAGAAAACAACTGGGAAACACACAAGCATACAACTTCCAAAGAAAAAGAAGATACCATAATCCATACTGTTAATCATTTGACTTGTAAATCTTGCCATGATAAAAGCCCAAAACCAATTTGATGCTGCATTGATAGCAGAAGTTGCATTTCTAATATTTGAAGAAAAAACTTCAGAATTCCAAACCCATGGAGTACCACTCCATGAAAATCCATATGAAATGGTCCAAATATAGAAAAAGGCTAATGCTGCTCTACCACCTCCATCAATATGATTTTCTCCACCATTGGCAATACGTGAACTTGGATTTGCAATCTTAACATATGCACCAATGTACCAAAAACAAAGAGAACAAACGATTAAACCAACCAATAAGGAGGAACGACGTCCATATCTATCAACGATACACATTGACCAGATTAAACAACAAACACCCTTTAACACACCAAAGACACCCGTAGATAATAAAGATGAATCAACGGATCCAACACCCATTGTTTGGAAAATTCTTGGAGAATAATAATTGACCGCATTAACAGCCAATGTATTTTGCATAATAAATGTAGAAGTGGATAATAATAATCTGTACATTATCGATTTTGAAGTGATTATTGTCTTGAATGGATCCAATACACCAGAACCAATTTCCTGGGCTCTTGAAACCATTTCTTCTTCGATATTTTTAATTTCAAATTGAATATAATCATCACTTTCTGGTAAATTTCTCAAATAGCATAGGTTTCTAATAGCCTTATCCCGTTTATTCACAGAGAATAACCATCTTGGAGATTCAACCAATGACCAAAGACCAAGCATCAATAATCCAGGTGGAATGATTTGAATAGCCACTGGTATTCTCCATTGATTTGCATCATCATCTGCAAGGTTAACACTTGTACCATAGTTGATCCAAAATCCAATAACACCACCAATTTGCCATGCAATTTCATAGAATCCAATAAGTTGACCTCTAATTGAAGGAGGTGAAATCTCAGCTGCATACATCGGAGCAACGTTACTAACTGCACCTATTCCTAACCCTGTTAATACACGTCCAGCATACATTGCACCTAAACCTGAATCAGAATTTGAAGCCAATTGAATAGCAGAACCAACAATAAGTATAACGGTGGCAACTGCCAAAGATAATTTTCTACCGTATAATGAAGCCATTGGATATGTGAAGAGTGCACCAAAGAATGCACCAGCTTGAAACAAAGAAATGATTGTTTCAGTTGTTGTTGTTTGTTTATGTTTACTCATCTTATCCAATCCAAATTCAGATCTAAAAGATTTAAGTGCAACTGCACCACCGATAAATCCAGCATCATAACCAATGATCACAGCTACCCATGAAGATAGAATAGCAGACCAATATAGTCTTTTGTTATAGATTGCCTGTGGAGTTGGCCTCGTCTCGTGTTTTTGAAAGATTGTGAAGTAGTCGCTCACAGCCATTTGATGTGGAGGGTAAAGAGAAGTAGACTTAGAAGGTCTGTGTGTGTGTGTGTGTGGTATGTGTAGTGAATGTGTTGATCTTGAGTTAGAGATCTTAGTGGTGATGATGATAGTGACAGATCTCTGTGGACACGGATAATTTGTTTGATATTGCAGCTGTATGTCCCGTTGTCCTTTTGTCTTGGTATTCTTAGTTAAGCTTTTTTAACGTATTCCCCTGTCTTGTGGATATTATTTTATATAAATCTGTGAAACTCAACAGCTTTTAATATTTGATTGGCAGTTCGTTTAATACGTTGTACTGGAACATATGCTATTTTTTCTTTCTTTTGTCCCAGTTCTGAGTAATTACAGCTGCTGCTCTCTCTCTTTGTGTGATTTTTGATATTCCCCAGCGGCTAAGAGAAAAACTCGTCCAACTAAATTTTTTGTTAAATTTTGTTAGCAGTGTGCAAAGCGGGGGTAGACAGTCAAAATTATTAGTCAAGACAAATGGGCCAAAAAAAAAAGACAACGTCGTCGACAGGGGCCAAAGGGAAGGAAAAATTTTCTGTAGCAGCTTAATATAGGGTTGGCTTTTTTTTAACCCCTTGAATTATAAATTCCCGGTAACGGGAATGTGCACAGTATAATTAACTGTCCCGTCAATTATAAATCTCAAATCCAAATTATGACGTCGTTTCGACGTTGACCAAGAATAATTTAATCTTCATATCTGATCACCCACAATTTGATTGTATCATGATCTTGATAAAGCAACCCAAAGTTTATCAGGTGTTCCATGTGGGAAGATAAGGATCAAAGATGACGTAGAGGAAAGAAAAAAGGAAGTGTAAAAGATTAAATTTATTCAACATGTTGTCAATGTCGTCTTCGTCTATTGACGGTAATCCATGGATGTTTTGTTTGTTTATGAACACCCTTTGTAGAGATATATTCCGATGAATACCGCTTACCGATTGATACCGAGATTGTTTCATTTACATCCATACACCATATACATAAAACTGTATAGTCACGTGATTAGTTTTTTCAAGTAGTAAAGACGCGGAATAGGCAAATATTATAGCTAAGTTATAGTACGCGTTATAACAAATGGAATACAAAGCAACAACAGTAGCAATAGAATAGTCGATTGAACTATAAAGATATACACAATCAGATCAATTTGTTATAGATAATAACAATGATCTCCTTTGTCGATAAACTTCCTGCTGAATTAAAAGCAGAGATCCTAAAGATATCTGGTAAGTCATACAGTCAATGTGTACTATTTGTATTCATAACTAACGTTATAACCAATTCAATATAGAAGAACACGATGGTGCTTTCAATACTTTTAAGAGACTTTATGATTATCTAACAGATGACGATAACAATGATAAAGAAGGACAGATTAAACGTCAAAAGTTATCAACATCATCAAACATCGATAAAGATCTAAAGAATACAATCTTGTTTGAATTACAAGATTTATCATTTCAATCTCCAATACGTAAGAAATTAAACCTTAGAGTATCGATTAATACAGTGACACAAAGACCAATGATTACGTTGGTTAAGAAATCTGCTAATAGTGAAGAAGAAGAATCCATTGAACTAATGATTGATGATCTTTCAACTTCAAATATAAAATTTGCAACTTTATTACCATCAAGTGATAAGGCTCAGAATCAGATATTGACAATTTTTTATAATTCAAATGGTAAGCTATTGAGTAATAATTCTATTACAAATGATCCAATTGTATGTTCGTTCCAAACTCAACAATTGATACAGAGATTACAGAGAAATGATAATGATCTAAACACATTTCTCTATAGACAATTTCTTATTGCAGGTATAAATTTACAATCCAACGATTTCAATAAGAACAAACAATGTTTCTTTGTACAAGGTTATAGAGGTACAAAAGAAGGTACGTTATATTTCTTAACAAATCATATATTATTTGGATTTAAAAAACCCATTTTATTATTTGAATCATCAAAGATTGAATCGATTCAATATTCAAATATAACAAGGTTAACGTTTAGTATAACTATAATACTAAAAGATTCAAATGGGAATTTTGAATTTAGTATGATTGATCAAGAAGAATTTGATAAGATTGATCAATACGTTAAGAATAAAAAAGTTATTGATAAGAGTATGAGTGAAGAATTAAAGGCCAAGCCGATGAAGAATGCAGAGCAAGGTGGAGAATTGGATAGAGTAGAATTGGATGAAGGTAATGAGAATGAGGATGAAGATGATGATGATGAAGAGGATGATGGAGATTATGCTATAGAGGGAGAAGTTGATGATACCAGTGATGTGAGTGGTAGTGAAGAGGAAGACGAAGAAGACGAAGACGAAGACGAAGACGAAGACGAAGATGAAGACCGAGAGATTGAACTAAACAGTGACGATGACTGAACTCTAAGTTACATACTCTGTTTAATAATCAATGTACGTTGTATAATTAGTTAATAAATTTACGATGAATTTAATCTTTGATGCATTGATAGTCAATCTAAGGTTTAAGGGTATAAATATAGCTTTAGTCGGAATAACTCCAAAAACATATTCATTTCGCGAAGTTAATCAGATCAATCAAAGATTAAGCCGCCCAATACAAATTATAGATCATGCATTAAACGTCATCTTCATACAAATTTTTTTAAAGTTTCTTACGTCAACGGTTTTTGTCATAAAATGGGCCAATTTTTATGACATTTTTATGACATTTCAACAGTACATAGTACATTATATTATAAATCAATGCACATGATCATTAGTTCTATGCAATAACACTACGCAACACAGAAACTGTTGATTATCAACAACTTCATGCTCTAGACCTCGATATTCTATAGTACACTGGAGTATATAAGAAGTGACGGGTTTCTCTTTGCTCTTCATATAATACAGTAATTATGTTAACCACAGAGATCAAGAGATTATGAATCAAGCTTTAGACCAAACATCAAAACAACATCCAATACCACAAAGGTTCTATGATAATGATAAGAATATCATTAGCATAGTTGCTTATGAACAGAATACCTCTACAAATGACAATAATATGGTTAATATAGTACTATCAAAGATTAACGTATTACGTCGTCATTTGAATAACAAGTTGAGTAATATAACAGTCAATTCACTTAGCAGTATATTATATGTACATTCTGATATTACTACAAATACTACTAGTAGTACTAATACTAGTTTATCATCATCTACTAGTCATACTAAACGATTGTATAATCGTCATACAACTGCTAGAAACATTATACATTTTTGAAGACCACTGTCACAATATAGCTAGACAGGATAGTAAGATAGATATACTGTTAGATAATAGATACCATTAATACATGGAACTGATAATTGATAGCCAACAGCATCATTGTAGTACTGCCCCCGTTGGGCTGTACCACCAAGCCACTAAGACTATAATGTTTTATATCCAGATCACCAATAATTATTCCCTGCGCCACGATATAAATCGTTAAGTACTGCGCTTCGCCTTAACGCAGGTCACATGGTTAAATTTAGCACAGATCATTACGCCATGCAATCAGATAACCAGATAACAAAATGACTATATAAACAAGACGATGAGGACATTGGAATATCTGAGATCTGTCCTATGAGCTATCCATCATCGAACACAACTCAACATGTCCGCTAACCAATACTATTCAAACCATCCAAATAACCAACTCATCCCACAACAGGACAGGGGATTATTCTCTCATCATCATAACCATCATCACAACAATGGGTATTACGCTCAACCGAATCATGGTCATGGACATAGTCATAGTCATAACCATGGAAGTAGTACAATGGCAACATTGGCCGGTGTCACCGCTGGTGGTCTCTTAGCCGGTAAAAAAGGTGCCATTGTTGGTGGTATTATCGGTCACGTGACTGGTAAGAAGAAGAATAAACATCATCATTGTTAGATTATTTATACATTTTACAGACTCATGACTTTATAAAGAGTTATTACATTACATTCTATATTCAATAAACGCTTTGTGTATTACTCCAGGATGTAATTACCGAGTTTATCCATCTTTAATCCTTCAACTCCATCTCTCAATGCTTCGATGATTCTTTCATTCTCTTCTTCGTCTTCTTCATCATCTTCTTCTCCGTCTTCTTCTTCTTCATCGCTGTAATATTCATCATCACTCTCATCGTCATCTTCATCTCCTTCTCCTTCTCCAACAACTTCTTCTTCTTCTTCTATTCCACCTCTCATACTGGCAACCGCATCCTCCAAATCTCTATCATTTTTCTTCTTCTTACTGTATCCACTGGCTTCAACTTGAATATCCAAATCGGCAATTCTTTCAACGTCTCTTTTGAAATCAGGTGCAACATATTTATAACCATCTCCATATCCATCGATATCAACCATTCCCTTTGTCTCTTTTGGTTCATATCCTAATTTTTTTTTAAAAAATCTCTTTATACATTCAACATCTCTATTAAAATAATATTCTGCATCTTGATGATTTGTAGAGATACATTGAGGGAAATCGATAACGACAAAGTCTTCTTTATAACGTTCTTTAGCATCTTCATTAATTATAATGATATTAAACTCATTAAAATCACAATGGATTAATCCATGATTTGCCAATTTTACAATAAATTTCATCAAATCAGAATATAATTTTGACTTGTTTGAATGTTCTCTCAATTGTCTCATTGGGAATCCTTCAATGTATTGCATCAATAAACAATGACGACTATAATCATAAGGTTCAGGAACACTAAATCCATTCACAAATAACGTACTCATGAATTGAGATTCTTTATTTGCAGCTAACCTTGAAAGATACATCCATGATCCACTAGAACGATTACGTAGATAATCACGATTGTTCTTAACGGTTCTAAAAGATGTACGTCCTAATCTATGGATCTTTAAAACTTTTTTAATACCATTTTGATCACTAACACTATAAATATCAGATTCTTTACCAACTCCAATCGTTGTATGTAAAGAATAAAGTGTCTTTCTATTCAGCATACTCTTTATAGCCAAATAATCATACCCGGTATGACTCAATCTATAACCATCATATTTAGCATTACGTAGTCTTCTAATCAGTTTCAACTTGGCAAGATCTGAAATACATCTATTCGTACCACTTGTTGAACGAAGTCCACCAATGTTATGAATCAACGTTGTTGGAACAACTTCATGATTACGTGATCCCATTTCAACTGCAGTAAGAACACGGAAATCATCTGGCGTTAGATAACGCATATGAGATGTGTCGAGTTTCATTTTGTAGTTCTTTGTCCTTGAATCTGTATGAGTAGATAGATATAGAATAAGTTCAATGCGATGAGCTCTAAAGTTTATGTCTCAGTATAATAAATTTTTCATCAATCAATTTTTGTATTACGTCAGCAGAATATACACCACTTACTAAGCAGGGTGGAAAATTTCTTTCATATATACAGAAGAAACGTGAGTAAACTACTACAACTGATAAATTATAATTTCGAACGATATTTTTAAAACACCAATTTATACAAACAAAAGAACCTTTATCTTCGTCATATCAATGCAAAAGGATCCTTAACGGGTAGCCATGGCCTTGGTGACGACTCTCTTCAAACCAACCTCGGCCTTTCTGTAGTCATCAGCAGAAGATTCCTCAATCTCCAAAGCAGCAAGAGCATCGGACAAAGCAGCCTCAATCTTATCCTTAGAACCTCTCTTCAACTTAGAAGACAAGACTGGGTCAGTGACAGTGGCCTCGATGGAAGCAACATAGGACTCCAATCTTTGCTTAGCCTCATGACGCTTGGAGAAAGCCTCATCAGAGGTCTTGAACTTCTCAGCATCTTCAATGGCCTTCTCAATATCAGCAGTAGACAATCTACCAACAGCGTTAGAGATGGTGATGTTAGCAGTCTTACCAGTAGACTTCTCAACGGCAGTAACCTTCAAGATACCATTGGCATCGACTTCGAAGATAGCCTCCAAAACTGGCTCTCCAGCTGGCATTGGTGGAATGTTCTTCAAGTCAAACTCACCCAACAAGGTGTTCTCAGCACAGTTAACACGCTCACCTTGGTAAACTGGGAATTGAACAGTGGTTTGGTGGTCAGCAACAGTGGTGAAAGTTCTTCTCTTGATGGTTGGAACAGTGGTGTTTCTTGGAACAACTGGAGCAAAGACATTACCTTGCATAGCAACACCAAGAGACAATGGAGCAACATCCAACAACAACAAGTCCTTGGTGTCTTCAGAAATGGATTGACCGGTCAAGATAGCACCTTGAACAGCAGCACCGTAGGCAACAGCCTCATCTGGGTTGATGGACTTCTCCAATTGCTTACCGTCAAAGAAATCGGACAACAATTTTTGAACCTTTGGAATTCTGGTAGAACCACCAACAAGGACAACCTCATCGATTTGGTTCTTAGGAATCTTAGCATCCTTCAAAACTTGCTCAACTGGCTCCAAAGTGGACTTGAACAAAGCATCGTTGATAGCCTCGAATCTGGCTCTTGAGATGTTCATGGAGAAATCTTCACCATCGAACAAGGAGTCAACCTCAACGGTGGTAGTAGCAACAGAGGACAAAGTTCTCTTGGCCTTCTCAGCAGCAGTTCTCAATCTTCTCAAAGCTCTAGCATCGCCTGAGATGTCCTTACCGGTCTTCTTCAAGAAATCAGCCTTGAAGAACTCCAACAAGTTGGTGTCGAAATCTTGACCACCCAAGTGAGTGTCACCAGCAGTGGACTTGACGGTGAAAACACCACCAGCCAAATGCAAGAGGGAAACATCGAAAGTACCACCACCCAAATCGAAGATCAAGACGTGTCTCTCTTTGTCAGACTTACCAGCACCCAAACCGTAAGCAATAGCAGCGGCAGTTGGCTCGTTAATGATACGCAAAACGTTCAAACCGGCAATGGCACCGGCATCCTTGGTAGCTTGACGTTGAGCATCGTTGAAGTAAGCTGGGACAGTAATGACAGCCTTCTCAACCTTTTGACCAATCTTGGCCTCAGCAATCTCTTTCATCTTGGTCAAAACCATGGATGAGATCTCTTGTGGAGCAAAAGTCTTCTTCTCACCCAAGTATTCAACCTCCACGAATGGAGCACCCTCTCTCTCAATGACAGCGAATGGCCATGTCTTGATATCCTTTTGGACAGAGTCCTCATCGAAACGACGACCGATCAAACGCTTAGCGTCGAAGACGGTGTTCTTTGGGTTCAAAGCAGCTTGGTTCTTAGCAGCATCACCAATCAATCTCTCCTCAGCGGTGAAGGCAACGAAGGATGGAGTAACACGGTTACCTTGCTCGTTAGCAATGATTTCGACAGCGGAGTCGTATGTAGCAACACATGAGTAGGTAGTACCGAGATCGATACCGATAGCACCTGGGAAGACACCTTCAGCCATTTTGTATGAATAAAATAGGTTGGTTTTTTTCTATTCAAAGTGGTGATGATTAAGAAGGGAAGTGAAAAAAAATTTCCAATAAAATTTTCAACAAAGTCAGGCCAAACAGAAAAAAAAAAGTCAAAAAGCCCATATAAATTTTTGTTGATGCTGCGCAAAGGAAAAATTCTTCCTGACAAGTGAAAAATTAGTGGAGTTGTCCCGATTTGGGGAGTGCGTGCGTTTTTAGGGGGTTGACCCGCCAGACTGAGAGTTACACGGCGCACAAGCGTAAACGTGGGTCTGGGGATTTCTTATGTGATGACCACCGGTTAGTTGTTGTTATTATTGCTTATAAGTGGTGTCAGTATTAATGTTGATAGCAGTGTATATTACCCAGCTATAACGATTATCAAGTATAAATAGCAGGTGGATATGAAGATCGACATATTCGTATAGAGGTAGAGATATCCATAAGGAGCAATAATTACGCCCAAAGTATATTGTAATGATCAATGGACATTTGTATGATGCATAGACCACGGTGTGTTATAAGACAGATCATCAGTACCGAGTCTTTCCATACATACGCAAGTGGAATATATCACTTTCAATCATTCCCAATGCTATCCTGACCTGCTTTGGTGTGCCAATAACCTTAAGAAACTGTGTCAATGGCTTACGATTCACCATATTCGACAACATCGTTAATTCATCTTCATCATTCTGATTCTCATTAATACTTCTATTATCACCTAGATATCCATTATAACCATTCACGGTTGTATTCAAAGGTATAACTTTTACTGTTGCTCCACTATGACTACGGATCTCTGTTATTCTTGAGCCTTTACGGCCAATGACAAATGTTATCTCTGGACGTGTGAGTCTAATATGTTTGCATATTCTACCTTGTTCATCTTCTATTGGACTGATGTTTTCATCTTGAGATTGCAATTGGTCTTTAGGCATTTGGTGAGCTGCAACTTCTGGCTTACTATCGATTTCTATATCTCTATCTTTGACCAAACTCTGTTCAATGTCACTTGTCTTTTGAACTGTTGACACTTCTTTAACTTCCATTGGTCTGTTGGTAGTATCAGCAAAGAATGGAGTGCATCGTTGAAGATTAAAGCTCAATTGAAGACTCCTTGAGTCTATCTCGAATAGCACTTGTGATATGTCGTGTTTGAAATGTGAAGATATTGATACTGTGGAGCCGATGGTCGCACTATGCTGGAAGCTCAAGCATGTTGATAAAGGCCTGTCTATCACAGTCCTGTGTAAAGCTTGATCAACCACAACTGTCAAGCAGAACAAATCGCCATGTTTGGCCTTTTCGAGGTAATCTTCAATCATCTAGATCATCATTTGTTAGTATTATACTGTCATGAATGGATACTGTTGGACACTTACTTCAAAGATCTCAGATCGTGAAGATCCGCTTATATTGACTACAACATCTCCAGAAGAAGCACCGACTTTGGCAATCACCAGCTTCAACCGATCTGGTGATATCAACGTTTGATCTGTCACGCTGCTTATATCAACGAATTTCTGAGAATGATAAAGCGATAACCAATTGTACACATATGTGGCATTTGTAACTATTGAAATGTCATAGTTTGATGAGGATGATGAAATCATTGAGCTGGATGCTACATCCGGTTCAACAGAGTTAGTTGAATGGTCATTGGCCTCAACATTGACATTGTCATCCTTCATATCAAAACACGGCGCTATCAATGACGAACAGATATTTCTATCCAAACGCCAAAGTACAACATCGGCAAGGGTCTCATCTTGATAAATCATCGCTTCTTCTGTCTTAATTGCTCTGTTTGAGGTTGATCTCATCCACTTTGGTTACACTGAGTTGATCAACTTCTTCTACGCCTTAAGCGATATATTTTTTGGAGTTTTGGTGCCATGTAAATTGTGACAGCTGACACCCGGACATCATATACTTCATTCTACATACAATCATTATCATTGCTTCTATTTCTATTGTAACTTAGTTATACGCTACTATTGGAACAGATCCTCCTGTCCCAAGATCTCTTTACTCAACTGTACAACATTCTCCAATTCTTCTGTGATCTTTGTGAAAGACCTTGAAAATGCCATAGCGTGCACCTCTGTCCAATGAGATTTTTGATAAGAGGTGTCCTCTTTGCTATTATGTTTACCATCATCAAAGTATGTGCTTGTTGCTGTTGCTGCACTATCAATCTCCTTCAATAATCTCTTTGCTAAATCATGTGACAAATTATGACTATAACCAGTCGCAGCAGCATTGCTTCTCTCTGTTTCTAATTTTGCAATCATATCATACATATCTTTTCTTATGACAATAGAAGATGGTAAATATTTGGGGATAGAGTTCATAGAAAGGAACGAGTTGGATAAGATATAAAGCAGATAGATTACAGTTGCCACGGAGTCACGACGAAATGATAATAATGCCCGTGTTGTTGCATCGTCTTGATCCTGTTCCCAAACTTTCACATAGACTCCACTCATCCTTGCCTCAATGATCTTTTCCAGGATCATATCACAAGAATCCAAAAGTAATTCAAACCTACTCGGTTTAAAGTCTTGCGTTATATCATGATGATGTTCAGATTTGGCTCTCTGTAACAATAATCTCACTGCTCTTAGTGACTGAGACATTCTAACTTCTCTAATGTTTGCCAGTTCTAAAGTCAGTTCAGTTGGATCATCATCCTTATCTCTATACAGATAACGTTCACTAACACTCTGATATGACTGTCCAATATGTTGAAGTAGAGAATGACAAGCCTTGTACAGTTCACGTTTAGCGTAAAAGGGCCATATGATCCAATTGGTCAAAACGGATGTAAAGATACTAACAAGTATTGCTAATGATAATGGCCAAGTGTATTCCCAATATATCGAAGCCTTATAGCCGTCTGTTGATTTAGTGAGATTATGGTCATTAACCAAAGTTATAGAAACAATGGTAAAACTCAACAATGCAATAAGACAAGACCTTGCATGACCTTCAACCAAAAAGCCATATGAAAACACAATGCAGAACAAAATGGCAAAAACACCGATTATGACTTTTGATCCTGCAGAATGATGAGCTTTTAAAGCGGCCCATCCCCAAAAGCAACCCATGATCCAACAAATAAACCTTGTAGTTAGGTTGGTCCAAGTACTAGAATTCTTTGGACTAAGGAAGTAGTATACCAATAAGGGACACCAATAGCAGTGGAACCTATGATACCAATTCCATGAGCCGGCTAGCCATCCTGGCAATGACAAAAATACAACAACGGTAGATACTTTTAAGGCATATTTTGTTTCAAAATCATTTAATCGTGTTGAAAGTTCCCAAATCTTGAAACGGAAAGTGTTTTTCGTTGAGTGGAAATTGAAATCATGATGATCTATTGCTCTTATATGTGTTCTGGTATCCGTATCTGTAGTTCCATTGGATGGATGTTTCTGTTTCCTTCTTGAAGTGTTCAGATTGTATATTCTTTCAAATGCATCATCAACGTCCAATTTGGTCTCAAAATAGTGATATACAGAATCAGCACCTTGGTCTCTTAAACATTGTTCTGGTAATCTTCTTAATGCACGATGTACTGGATAATTAGGTACGAAAGATTTCAATAAACTTTTTATGCTAGTGCGTTTCTGATGATTATCTATTCCATCAATGATAACATCAATCAATTTTATAATCATAACTGCTGATTGTCTTGAATATCTTAAGAATAAAAAGATGTTAATGACAACTTCTTCGTTCAACAAATCTCTTGAAAAATGATCAGATTTGGCAAATTTCTTATATGCTATATCGATTTGATTTATCCTTTTCTTTAAATTGGTCTTTGAATCTTGTAAAAGTTTGTATGTTTGCAAATGATGATGATTGTTAAATTTCTCCAAGATAAAACGTGTTACGCTAATATTCAACAAATCTTTTAAAGAAGTTTCAATAATAACCATGTTTTGAGTCATTTGATCCAATAGTTTAAACAAAGGCTCATTGAAGGCATCGTTCATGATTGACATATAAACCAAATTGTTAACTCCGGCAGTGGATGCAGCATTAGCATTTGCCATTATACTATTCATTGGTCTTGGTACTGGAGTAGCCAACCCTGAATCGATTGGAGATTGATCCATTGTAGAATTAGCACCAGTGTTAAGCGCATGTCCAACTTTTGTATAGCTCGTATTAGCTGTGCTATTGGTGTTGGGATCATTGTGCTTATTCTCCATTTTATTATAGATGTTTGTTGGAGTTGGTATGACTCTCAATGGTGAGATGACGAAATTGATATGATTTCTTATACTTTTGAGGTCTTCATCTTTTAAATGTGTTGTATTTATCAGTTTGATACCACTGAGGTAATCTCTAAAAGTTTCAGAGAGTTGAAGAGTCGAGTGGATCATCTTCTTTTGTAAGTCAGTTATGACCTGTTCTTGGTTATCACTGTCAATCTTGATAGTTGAGTTAGACCCATTCAATGCAGATAGCAGATCTTTTATACTCATTGTACACTGTAACAGTGCATTTGACATGTTTTCATGTCCCAAATATGGATAATAAAGAAACGAAACAACAAGAGATATCACTGTTCCAAAGAGATAAGGGATCCCAATATCCCAACATCTTTTCCAAACAACTTCATTAACAGTCGTGGAGTTTGCATCATAGCTCTTTCCATCAACAGATAAAAAGATCAAAACTAAACCCGATGTCAACAGCATATAGTAAAACCTTATAAAATATGCCTTTAACCAACCCATAAGGAAGATCCCAATGAATAAAGATCCCGCTAATATACCATTGTTCTTACCATTTTTACCGCCATGACCATTATCATCATTCACTTGATCCGATATGAACAGTGCAAGAGAACTCCATCCGAGTCCAAGACAAAGCCCCACTATCGATTGAACGGTCATCTCCAGCTGTGTACCTATTGAATGGATAGGATGGTTTATTAGAGTCGCTATCGGTAACCATTCACAATTTGAACCAAACCAATTTGAAGTTGAAGTTATTAGTGATAGTATGATGGATATGAGATAAGCCAATGAGAATTTTGTAACTATTTTCCAGTATGATAGGAACCTTTGGATCAACGGTATACAGCGGTTGATAAAACGTTGTAAATCTATCAATTTAACATTAGCCGCCGTGTCATTTGGTGTTGTTTTTGTTGATGTTGTCTCTTTTGAACTATCAATATTCATAGGTTTAACGTATATAGGATCAAAAAATCCATCTCGTAGTTCTTGTAGTTCGAATCTGTTATTGATTCCTTGTATGTTTTCAATGTCATCGTTGTTGTTCACTAGCATTAATTCTTGTAATTTCAACTGTGACATTGAAGTCCTTGGACTCTGTTTGTTGATTGTATTGAAAGTGGTTGTGAGATTATCACCAGAATTGATCTTGAAGCTCTTCTTCAGGAGATAGTTCTGTTTATCCCTTTGAAATGACAGACCATTATTGTTCGAGTTATTAGTTGTATTAGACGTGTCATCTTCATTGGTCTCACTATGATTTGTTGTATCCGTATGCATTTTTGAAGCAGTGTGCTGTTATTAGCACTGTGTATATATATGACTTTTGACTATTGTTGTTGTATATCTTGTATGTAGATCATAAGCCATTAGGGAGCATATGGATCATTCAACACTGTAATATTTGGTTGAAAGCTACCATTGGCAGTACATTAGACTAATAAAAGCAGTTATAACTTATAAAGCCATCAGCAAACGTCTGGTTCTGAGTTAGGAGAGCTTTGTAATTTTATAGAGAATTGGATACTGACGCTATAGCAAAAAAATTTGAGGTCCGCGCGGTGTTTGGCTCATTAAATTATAGGCTAATTTTTATCACAAGCTGCCGCTATTGCACGTCAATTTAAACACCGATGAGGATACAACGGGATATATTTCGACGTTGGATTAAGAGAGCATGGGCAGCTTTGATAGTTTGGTAAACTGGTATGGTATACACATGCACATTGTACTGCTCTACTGCCATATTCTATCTCGACATCGGCTAGTATATCCAGTAATTGCAGCTAGTACTGCAAAGGCTGATATCCTGTCATCTGCATCACCAGTTGTATATAGTGCAGCCTCTGATTTTGATCAAACATGAAAATGTCGACGTCACCGCACTATCTGGATCAAACCATAATCTTACTGGCTAATTTAAATAACAGTTATCTCTTGGGTCGGCTTGAATTATATCACCACCTCACTAGTTAGCCTCAGTGATAGGCTAGAACACCCGTTTTATCACTCTGTATGCACACCCAACTTGGTGTTAGATCGACCCAGAGAAGTCCCCCACCCAGTAAGAAAGATATATTCAGTGGGGGAGCAAAGCATATATTTGGGTGTATGGATGTTTCATGCCATATAGACACGGGTTGGTTATATAGTTATAACTAGTGCAATAAAGTGTGTTGTTGTGGTCATGGGGCTTGTAATTGTAGTTTGACATACTGTTTGATAAGGGGTGAGTTACCAGTACTGGTAGCCTGTAAAAAGGCTCCTTGATTTACTACACTGGCACGCAAGTGTACACCAGCATTTGCTGATCAAAACGTGTCTCATTGAAAGATCATGGGGTCCAAAGAGAGTTAAATCACCACGTACTGTCTGTGCTTTGGGACTGTTTGTATATAAAGTACACTTCCAGAGTGAATCTTTTGACCGTTCTTAGCTGGACAGAGTATATTTGGCTGTACAAACCATGCAATAAGATATTTCTACCTACTAGAACCTCTACTTAGTATGCAATATTATTTCGCTTAAAGTATACATCTACTATTCATGGAATTGCGCTCCATCGTCACATCACATGAGATGGATCATGTCAGTGCTGTGTACGCTGATAATCAAGCATACCTTAACATATCAATGCTAGGGTCTTAGGCGTTGTGGTAATGAGCTTCATTCGTCTACTGGTCATGTAGGCTCCGTAAGAATGTGGTTGTTCGTTATGGTCGTATGTAACTTCTTACTACCATTGATCGTATAAAGTACAATCAGGTGTCAGTAAATGGGCATTTCCATGGTTTCAGTGTGCAATGAGTGAGAACTATAGACTCCTCAAATGTCATACAATTGCTACTAGCAGACAGGAAAAATTAAAGGTGAATCATGAAGTAAGATATATATAAGCATGGCAATTAATTTTACACAGCGGTTTTATCATCTTACGCTTAAAACTTTTATTCAAAACTGATATATAACATCATATGAAATATGATTCATAAAACAACCGATCTTTTATTTCAATGAAATATTTATTCAATTTTACCATGCTTTGTCGTTGAAGATATTGTATGATATATGATAATCAATGAGAATGTTAATAGACCAAATCCAATGGCTATGAAGTTAAGTTGTTCGTCTGTGATCATTATTAATAGATATTAAGTTTTGTTATATGGAAGTAGTATGATATATGCGATACTATGACACTCTGAAATACTATGAAGTGTCCTTTTTGTGTGTATGGTGTACTATGAGATAAGAGTATCTTTGACCAGAATAAGATCTACTTATGTTATACGGTGATTGTGATGATGATTATGAGTGGTTTTAAAGATAACACGTTATCCTTGAAGAGTTGTTGATGGATTTAACTGTGATACAAATCAGATCAACATTAACGTTAATCACCTTTATCGTCCATTTTCATTGTATAAACGTTTCCATAAAAACATCAACAAATTCGCGAATTCTTTGTAAATTCATAAATTGTTAGCAAGTACTGCAGCCATAAGCCACTAGCAAAACAGCTTGACAACATCAGACATAGCACATAGTATACAGCACAGACTGATCATAGGCAACACACAATGAACGATATCAGATCAATAATCTTCCCAGAGAATCTTCCACAGTCTCTATCGTCACAGAAAAGACCATACTCTCAGATACCATCCTCACTCCAATACATAACCAAATTACTCTATCGTTCTGGAACAGGGTTATCTCTTTTGTATATATTGATACTCATAGTCGTACAACCACTATTAGAATTACAGTTCGATAGAAGGTATGAATTTATATCGATGGTATTGGAAAGGTGTGGTGATAGTATCAAGCTGTTGAACAGAGATAGAAAACAACTACCTGTGATTGGGTATAAGCACAATGGAGTGCTGTATAGTGATGCTTCTGTTCAAACAGATAGTGATAAAGAGGATGAAAAAGAAAATGAGAATGAGGATGACATACTACAATCAAGACTAACACAGCTGAAGTATCAAGTTGAACATTATAACAAGTATTGTATAAAGATTGATGAATTTGTTCCTTTTAAATATCAATTGAAGAAATCATTTGCAAGTTTAGAGACTCAAGAACTATACAATACGGATTTAAAGAAACAGAGACAAAATTTTAAAGATTTACAGAATGAGATTAGAAAGATCAAAGGTTGGTATCTATCAGGACAGGTTTAATATTATCATTATTATACTTTTGTATTGATTCTATGTCATATGTACAAGATGTTGTTTTATATATGATTCGTAACTTCGTTAAATGGGTAATATGCGGTATGTGTCATATGTATAAATATGGTGTATAGTTATGCAGTATCAGTGATATTAAAAGTTCAGCTTCTTCTTGTTTTGACTCTTTGAATCGAACAATCTATTCGTTGAACCTTTTAAATGTTTACCCTTTTTCCTATCATTTCTCAATTTATACCTTTCTTTTGAAACCCTTTCAGTATCGGTAAATTCACCTTTTGTCTTTAAAATTATTAATTTCGGTCTTTTGTTTGAATTTTGTGAACCAATGTCATCATTGTTGTTGTTATTATCAGTATCATTCATTGATTGACCATTGATAAACTCCTCATATCTCTTCTTTCTATTCTTCCATCTTTTGACGACTCTTTCAGATTCTTCTTCATCAATAGGTTCCCAATTTGATTTAAGAATCTTTGAAATAGCCTCTGGGGAGACTTTAAACTCCATAGAAAGTTCCTTTGCTGTTAAATTTGGTAATGCCTTTTTCAGCATTCGAACATTTGACATTTGAATTCTTGATAATCTCTTTGTTGGATTCCAATATTCTCCATTAAATTTGGACATTAATGCATATTTATGCCTTTTCCAATCTGGTAAAGATTCTTTTCTCCAACCTTCTGGTGGATTTCTTATCTTTTTGTTCAAATTATCGTTGGAAGGATTGGTTTTAGTATCAGTGCTAGTGGTGTCATCACTACTACTCTGAATAGTGATATCTTTTGAACTCTTTGGTTTATCATCTTCATATAATAAGGATGTGGAATGAATTGATCTCTGTATCTGTGTATGTGTAAATGTACCTCTTTGTCTATTTATAAGTGTATGTATCTGTGTATATCCAATGATCGATGAGTTATAACCATTGGGCAATGAATTTGTTGAGAATGATAACCATCTTCGGAGCATGTTGATCTCTCCTTCTATTCGATATTGCTATATGACAGATGTATTTCTATATATATACATCAGCCATGTAACGTATATACACTTCTATCTCTTGATATAGATCTCAAATAAACTTATTACTCAAGGCTCATCGACTTTTGAATACATTTGAACTTAACTACGCTGTGCGTCTTAAAAATCTTCTGCCATACAAATAAAATGTGAGGTCAGCGCTGCTTAACCTCTTGCAGGAGATGAGTTTCTATTACATAATCTGTAGCAGGAGGTCGGAATATATAACAAAGTGACCAACATGGGCTGTTTATTTGGTCTTAACTGTTAGTATAGGTTAAATATGTGTATATCAGTATATACAGTCACTTTGTAATAGTCTGAAAGTGAGAAATTGACATATGGTGATGAGCTGATGTAGACAGTATGCCCTTTCATTGTACTGAGGCAGGCGGTCGGAATATACCTCTTTGGGAAATTTAGTACATTTCATAAGGCGTTGTATGAAATCAAAACAAAAGATGAAAACAAAACATTACAGATCAAATATTTTAAAACACAGCGCTACTTGCAACCTTAGCATTTGCCACACTGGAAACAGCGACATCCACAACAACAACCACAACGACTGCAACGATAGCAGAAACAGCGGCTAGCCATAAACAGCATACTCAGCATCTGCTAAGAATAGCAAAGTAGCTGGAAATTGCTGGTCAACTATTGTCGTTGATCTAATATCTGTGTGACGTTACACATTTTCTCTTTAGCCGCCGTGTTGATTTAAGTGATTGTTTACCTCGTTACTGTTCACGGCCCACTGATCTTGTCAGAATGAACTTCCTCAAGAAATTTCTAGGCTCCTCTCCACAGGGAGAGCTTGCAATGATCCCCTCTGGTCAGCTCTACCTCAAAAGATCCATAG
>JAJLRR010000060.1:0-11461 GCA_030567175.1 Williopsis lachancei
GAAATAGCAAAAGAAGAAGAAGTTACAGAAGACCCTGCTGAGAATCAAAATACCTTTCTAAACACAAGACTTCAATATACAGATTCTTCATTAACAACTCTCAATAACGATGGTGTTATGATGGATTGGGAAGAATCGATAATGAAGGCTGGATGTGAAACAATCTTACAAAACTCAAAACCTGAAGATGCAATCGTTTTAAATATTGGATTTGGAATGGGTATAATCGATAAATTGATTCAATCTAAACATCCAAAGAAACATTATATATGTGAAGCACATCCTGATGTTTTAACCAAATTGGAGAAAGATGGTTGGTCTACAAAACCAAACGTTGTTATATTGAAAGGTAGATGGCAAGATACTTTACCTGAATTGTTAAACGAAGGTGTATTCTTTGATGGGATCTATTACGATACTTTTTCTGAACATTATAGTGATATGTTGGATCTTTATGATTTAATCGTTGGACTTTTAAAACCAAATGGGATTTTTTCCTTCTTTAATGGATTAGGTGGTGATAGACAAATCGTTTATGACGTTTATAAACAGATTGTGGAGATTGATATGATGAATTATGGATTACAATGTAAATATGAAACCATTGAAACAAATTTACAAAATGATAATTGGGATGGTATAAAGAGATCTTATTGGAATTTGAAGAACTATTATCATCCAACTATAACATTCATGGAGTGATAATGCAATATATTAATGTTGTTATATTGTACAAGTTGTTCAATCTCTTGAAGAATATATCTATGAGATATGGACGATCTATAACGTTGTTCAATGATTTGAATGTTATCAATGTTACGATCAATGTTCTTAACCAACTTATCAATCGTCATTTGTATGAATTGTAACTTTTGTTGATCTTTAACCTGATACTTTTGAATGTCTATCTCTTTGTCGTTGTTATAATTCATATGTTCAAAACAACGTTCATCACAAATCATATAGAGATTTATACTCTTTATATAAGGTAATAATGAATTACTTATCAATGTATGAAATCTCAGTAATTGTAATAATCCACTGATTATTGTTGTCGTAGAACTGGTATTTTTTATCAAATGTTCAATTTTACACTCTTCTGATATCAGAATTATAACATTGATCTTGTTATACAATTGTTCATAGACAAGTACTTTTAATTTCTTATTTGTTCTTGCCAAAGAGATTGAATCTTTGAATGATAAATGTGAAATGATCAATGAGATGATCTCCTGTGGGAGATCAACGAGTGTGATTAACATAATGAGATGGAGATTAATTAGCACCACATTCAATGTTGATGGAAGAACTACAAACAAATTTTTTGTATACTCAATTAATTAGACAAATAGTACAAAATGTACAAAATTGTAAACAAAATTTAAAAACAAACTCCATATTCATAAATAACAACATCCAACAGATTCGAACCCAGACACTGAACTAAATTAACAAAAGACAAAACAAATAACCATTCCCATCATCATCATTATCATTATAACCATATTCAACCATATCAAAGGTTATAGAATTCCCTACTCATTATTGGTCTAAATGACATTGATTGTTCAACATCCAATGAAAACTCATCGTTATTGTCATAATCATTCTTAACAAAATTCGAATGAGGAACTTCATGGTTAATAACCAATGCAGGTGATGAATCATCAACCGTTAATGGAGAATCATTAGAATGTGAACTAACTGGACTTATTTGTATTGTATTAGTACCACTAACATTAACATTGCTATTAACATTACTTGTCGAAGGATATTGATAATTCTTTCTTCTTGAATTCTTAACACGTCCCGTATAACCCTTTGGTAACCCTTCACATTCTCCATTTTCTATATGATGTTCAACCCAATCTTCATTTGATTGGAAAGGTTTTAAACAAATCCCACATTTTCCCGGGGTTGAACCACGTTCTTGTGATCTTGTTCCCTGTGGATATTTAAAATGACGAGCTTTTAAATGTGTCTTATAAGTATCCCTTCTTGAAAACCCACCGGTTGGATGACATTTTGTATCACTCTCCAAATGGAAAAATGGACATTCATATGCCTTTGTTATGGCATGTTTTTTGATATGTCTTGTTAAATAACCTCTTATACGGAATTCTGAACCACAGAATTCACATGTGTACGATTTTTGTTTCTTCTTATTGGATATTGATCCATCTGCATTTGTAATTAATTCCCCATCTTCATCATCATCTTCTTCATCTTCATCTTCTAATTCTAATTCATCATCTAATTCATCTTCATCCAATTCTTCATCAAGACTTGGACTTGTATCACTATTCATTAGATGATGATCACTTGTATTTGATAAAATATCGTCATCTTCACTTTTAGTTGAATTAATATTCGTTGTAATGTCAAAATATTCAGGATTTGGTAAATCATTTGAATCAATCATTTCTTCTTTTAATAAAATTGGACTTTCAAATTTCCAACTTATTGAACCATCTTTATTTGTAATCTTATAAAATGATTCATTCCCAGTTGTTGAACAAGCAATTGCACTTTGTGGATTTATATCCTCCATTATGATCTTTGAAGGGAATAGAGATTTATGTTTGATTGATACATTGTCTTCTGCTTCTTCTGTTTTTACTTCTTCTTCTTCTTTCTCTTTACTAACATCTTGCTTAACAACTTTAGTAGACGTAGATTTAGATACATCTTCTGATGTAACAGTAGTTGTAACCACTGTACTGGTTAACTTTCTAAAATATTGTAAGAACCCATAAACCAAGGTCTTTAGCCTTGAATCATCTTTATCATCTTGGTATAACTTTGAAAGTTTAATCATCTTGTGAATGAATAAATGAAATAGATCTGGTGTTATATCTTTTTATACGATGTTGCTGTTCTCTAGTTTGGTTCTTTGTTCTTTGCGTAGCGTACGATATAGCTTCTGTTGAGTTGTTATACTGGTTGTACTGATAGTTGTAGTAGTTGTTGTTTGTATTACTTTGCTAAACTGTTAAATAATTTACTATGGACCCCCTTTTGTCTTTTTTTTGACGTCCAATATTAAACGTTGAACTTGTTTTTTTATAAATTTTTGGAGGGGTTTGACTGTGTTTTATTTCTTTTTTTCTGGTTTTTTTGGCTTTTTTTCTAGATTTTTATTCAAATTCTTTGGCGCGCGGTAATTAATTTATGGCCTAGACTTTTATAATCATAAGGACTGGATTTTGTTAGCAGAATAAAAATTTAAAAAGAAATAAATTTTGCATCACGATATATATATATTATTCACATTCAAGATGAATATAGATCATAAGTTTGAATATGATTATGAAATAAACAGATAAGAACTACAGTTTATATCACATGGTGTTAGTCATATACAATATTATTTCTAATTTACTGAGCAATATAATATTTAGCTATCATGATGACACCGCCTACTATGATTATATATAATTAATCATAAACCGTTATAATACCAGACCAACCAGTCCCATAGAGACTAGGAATGTGATATAATTTATAATATTTAAGTCCCATGGGACTAATATATATAACTATATATTCCGGGGTATACCCCGGAATAAAGACATATAATTTACAATTACAATCAACTGATAAAGAAATGGAGAAATGAAAAAGAAGACACCTTTTTAATATATTTATCATTATCATTACAAAGAACAAATTAAATTCATTACAGAATATATTTATAATGACATTATCATTATCACATAAACAACAATTCATAATATATTTCATAACGAGTAATATATTGGCAATTTTATCAATTTGGCCAATTTTAACAAATTCATCAAATTTCTTTGCAGTTGGAGTTCAACTTTCAGAAGGTTTATCATTAATTTTATTTATAAATTGGATTATATCAATTTCAATATTAATTGGTAAAATTTATCAATATTTATTATTTGGTGATTTAAGATTAATTGAAATTGAAAGAATTTATGAAAAATCAAGATATGAATTAATAAATTCATTAATTTCATTAACGATGTTTACAGATGATTCTTTATTAATTACAAGTTTATTAACTTTATTAATCTTATTTGTTAAAGTATTTCATTGGTTATTAGAAGATCGTTTAGAACTTGTTTTCCAAACTTCAACGAATTTAAAACAAATTTGGATCTCAAGAAATTCATTAACTCTGTTTATATTATCATATACTGATTTAATGATGACATGGTCATGTTTAGAATATACGTTTGGTAATACACCGGATGTTTATTTTGCATTTGGTTTCAAATTTGCATTGTTATCCATTGATCTTTGTCATTTGACAATGAAGACGTTGTTGAACAGTTATGAGTTATATTTCTATAGATCTGATGATGATGATGTTGAAGATAATGATTCAATGGAATCAAAGGATCTTTATCTCAAGTTTTTCAAAATATTACATACAATGGCTTCTTTATCAATCCATCTTTTATTGGCATTTAAATTTTTAACTTCATCAAGGGTTCCAATAAATTTCTTAAAGGATATTTTTACAAATGGATTACAGTTGTTTATTCAATTAAAAGATTTAAAAATTTATTGGCAAAATACTCAAAAATTGGATTCAAATTTGTTGGATGCTCAACAAGAAGATTTAAACGATGATAATAATCTTTGTATTATATGTCGTGATGATATGACAACAGTTGGGTTGATCAAAGGTGATAAATTATATCCAAAGAAATTACCATGTGGTCATATCATTCATATGGGTTGTTTGAAAGGTTGGTTAAGAATATCTCAAGTTTGTCCAATGTGTCGTCGTGGGGTATTTGACCAACCACTACAGCAGCAGCAACATCAACAGCAGCAACAAGTAATACCACAACAGCCAGAACATTTGCCACATGGAGATGAATTCTTTCATAGAGCTATGAATCAGGATAATGACAATGACAACGATAATGATACTAATAATGATACGAATAATGACAATGACAATGACATCTTATCATTACCTTCAAATGCACTAATACCACCAGATTGGACATTGTTTAAGATTACTAATACTACTGCTGTTAGCAGTAGTAATAATTTAAATCAACAATTTAATGTAAAATTAAATTCAAATATAAATGCAAATGTTAAATTGATTTATAAAAATAATGATAATGAAGCAAATGTTATTAGGTTGCATTAATAAAATGAGACTTTTATTATATAAATATATAAATTTATATTAAACACGATCTAATTCAATGGTCTCAATTTTTAAAAAATTATCCTGTAATTCTCTTTGTTTCTCAATATATCTATAATAATTATACCAAATGATATCAATCAACGTAATTGATAATCCAATAACATTTATAAATGTTAAATGATCATGAAATATAAAACTTGAAACAAGTATAGTCAATAATTCTTTAAATATTCCAGCTATACTTAGAGTTATAACTTTTGATCTTTGTAATATTGCAAATTCAAAAATTGTCATAAAAAATACCAAAAACCCTGGAATTGTTAATAAAATTAATGATTTAACAATCCCATAATCACTCCAAATGGATGAATGAATAAATTTATTTAAACCTTCAATAAAACATCCGACAATAAACAAAGAAAAAAACATCATTGGACTCAATTGATAAATTGTTAATATTGGATTTTTAGTCTTATCATTCTTATGTAATAACAACTGTGTAAATACCCATCTTATTCCACTCATCATTGAACTTATCAATACTAAACTAAATCCTAATGCAAAATGAGTCTCTTTATCCTTTGCTTCTTTATCTCTATCATCCTTATCAACCATTAGTATAACTCCAATACTCATCAGGATTACAATCCCAACAAGATTTATTGAAAATTTTTCTAATTTTGTCAATATACCAAACAATAAAACAAATGCAATTGATGAAGATTTAACCATTGTATAAGTTGTCAATGAGATGAATCTAAAACTCGTATTACCTGCTCCAATGTCTCCTGCTGATGCTAAGGCACATGGTAAGATATGAGTTATGTAGAACAGATAACTAGTAGTACTGGTAGTACTACCACCAGTACTACCAGTTGTTAATGACGGTTTAAATCTTATCAATAAAAATGATAATAAAGTTAATAATAATTGATGAAATGAAGTTATTAAAATTGGAAATGCAAAATTTAATCGATCTTTATCAAACATCCATTTATTATAAATTGAAATTGTTAAAGAAAATGAATACCAACCAATTATTAATAAGATTAATTTAAAAGTTGATGAATATATTGAATAGATCTTTGTATCACTATCATTGGTTTGATTGTCTAATAATGGTCTATTGTCATTTGTATTTATATTGTCATTGTCATTATCATTTGTATTATCATTATCATTATCAATTGAACTTTGTAATGAAGTTGAAGATAAATTTGTTAATAATGATGGTCTTCTTGTATGTATATCTGTTTGTGAAGAATTTAAATTCATATTTTTAAATATAAATATAAATTGATTCAATTATTTTATGATGAATATAAAATGAATGGATTCATGAATTATATTATTGATAATATAATATAATATAATGTGCTTCTATTATAAGTATATATCTATTAGCCGCTGATCTAAAATTATTCAAAGTTAAATGTAAATGGATTAAATATAAAAGTCTATTTTTGTTTATTTACATTTGATTTGACGTATTTTAAATACGTCACATTTTCTTGTTTAATTCCGACCATTTTTACCGCATTTGTATCCCGGATATATATATATATACTACATAGCTATGAAACATTTAAATAACTTTAACAAGATATATTATGACCATATAGACAATGATGATTATTGAGAAGGTTTGTATATAGTAATATTAATAGCTATTATATTAAATATTATATTAATTAAAATATTTTTTTGGAATTTAACTTCTCTCAAATTATTGACGAACACAACTGGGGTAACTTAGTTGGTCAAATATTTGAAATAAATGCAAATATTTTGAAAAATTATAATAATTAATATTTATTAATATTATAATATTATAATATTATAATACTGTATACTTATCTTTGTAACATTATCACTCTATCTAACTCCTTTATGAAGAAATTAAGAGTACCATTTTAGTTATTTAACTCTATAATCTTGCTTCATAACTTACACTTGAGTATTTAAGAAATATATTTATATGGTGTCCGGGTGTTTACTATATAACTACGTCGGCATGTGACATACAATGGATGATTAACTACACTATGTACTAATTATTAAGACCGTTGCTAGATATATAATAATATACATAGATACGCCTAGTATTGATTGTCATCTCCATTGAATCATTATCTATCTGTTATATTAACTTATTATATAGATCTCATGGTACACTGCCATTTGAACTAATGCGTGACAACTAATACTAAATATTTTTCATAAGCTGCCCTTGAAAAAGACAAAGCCAATCAGGGCCCTGTTTTTGTCATCGATTGTTACATTTAAACGACTGTTTATATACTTTAATTCAAACCCCATATATATAAACTTATAAACGAGTAATTCTACGGTATTTGCTCATGAGCTAATTATATCCAGCTTATACTAAAGCTTCCAATATTGAAGCTCACAATTTATTTATTTCTACTTCCCCAAGATCAAGGAATAAATGACCACTTTAGGTCAGGTTAACCTCACTATGAAAAGATCGTAGGCTATAACATAATCATCTCCCCCAACGGTTACACAGAAATTTTGCAAAGACGTTAAAATCTCTGCCTAAATATGCTTAATTCTTAAATCTGCTCAAACGCCGACAGAAGAAGAAAAAAAAACAAACCAAAAGCCTTAGAAAAAAAATAGCGGAAAGAATCTCGAGAATTAGAAACTAAAATTTGAAAGCCCTTTTAGTTCTTCTCCTTCTTCTTATTTCTTACTTCTTATAACTTGATCGGTTTATTTCCAACTCTTTATCCCAACAAAGAACCATGGAGTCCATCGTCCGTCAGTCTCATAAGGCTTGTCCTTATTTCAAACATTCCTCTGCTTCAAAGATCCGTTCCATCGATGGTTCTTCTTTGAGAAAACAAGCTTCTCATTGTCCAGTAATGGGTCCAGCTATTAACGAATCTTTGGGTTCAAATGGTAAAAGATCTTATACAACTTCTGCTACTGCTTCTGCTAAGAGATCTTATGTCACTGCTACTTCAAAACGTCAACATGCTCAAGTTGCTACTCAAGAGGTTAACATTGAAGAAGAACATCATCATGGTTCATCTTCAACAACTGCTTATGATCAAAGTTCATCAGAATCTCAATTCGATTATAAGGGTCTTTTCCAAGATGAAATCTCCAAAAAGAGAAATGATAACTCTTATAGATTCTTCAATAACATCAATAGATTAGCAAAACAATTCCCATTGGCTCATCGTGCAGTTGAAGAGGATAAAGTCACCGTTTGGTGTTCAAATGATTATTTAGCAATGTCTAAAAATGATCAAGTTATTAATAAGATGATTAAGACTTTACAAAAATATGGTGCAGGTGCAGGTGGTACAAGAAATATTGCAGGTCATAATAATCATGCTATTAATTTAGAATCTGAATTAGCTGCATTACATAAAAAAGATGGTGCTTTAGTGTTTTCATCTTGTTTTGTTGCAAATGATTCTGTATTGGCATTATTAGGTCAAAAGATGAAAGATCTTGTGATCTTTAGTGATGAAATGAATCATGCTTCCATGATTGTTGGTATAAAACATTCAAATGCTAAAAAGGAAATCTTTAAACATAACGATTTAAAAGATCTTGAAGAAAGATTATCAAAATATCCAAAGAATCAACCAAAATTGATTGCTTTTGAATCCGTCTATTCAATGTCAGGTTCAGTATCTGATATTCCAAAGATTTGTGACCTTGCTGAAAAATATGGTTGTATGACATTTTTGGATGAAGTTCATGCTGTCGGTCTATATGGTCCACATGGTGCAGGTGTTGCTGAACATTACGATTTTGAAGCTCATAGAACTAGTGGTATCAAAAGTCCTCCTTTCAAGACAACAATGGATAGAGTCGATATCATCACTGGTACTTTGGGTAAATCATTCGGTGCAGTTGGTGGTTATATCGCTGCAAATAAATCAATCGTTGATTGGGTTCGTTCATATGCTCCTGGTTTCATCTTTACAACTTCCCTACCACCTGCCATCATGGCTGGTGCAGCTGAATCTGTTCGTTATCAAAGATCGTACCTAAGAGATCGTCAATTGCAACATATTCATACCGATTACGTCAAGACCCAATTGAAATCCATCGGTGTTCCAGTTATGCCAAACCCTTCACATATAGTTCCAATTATTATTGGTGATGCTGCAAAGGCAAAAGCTGCTTCAGATCTATTGATGGATAAACATAGAATCTATGTTCAATCAATCAATTTCCCAACTGTTGCACGTGGAACTGAAAGATTACGTATCACTCCAACTCCAGGTCATCATAATGAATTATCAGATATCCTAATCGAGGCAGTTGAAGACGTTTATCAAACTTTAAACCTTCCAAGAATTAAAGATTTAGAACAAAGAGGTGGATTATGTAACGTTGGAGTTGAAGGTTATATTGCAGAACCAAACTTATGGACTGAGAAACAATTATCATATACTGAAAAGGATTTAAATGAAAATGTCTTTAATCCAATCATTGATCAATTGGAAGTTTCTTCTGGTATTCATGAAGATTAAAATAATAGATCAAATCTTTCCATCATGTATAAAGCTCTCTTTTTCTTGAAGATATTTTCAACCGACGTATAACAGTTTGTCATTACTATATTACATTTTTATTTTACTTTTTTTTATATAACTTACTCCAAACTGTTAACTTGGTCATCATCAACGTCGTCTTGATCATCATATATATATACTACTACTACTACTATTTTTTTATTTCAATACATATACATATAACACATACAAGAACCATGTATTAATGAATATAGACATAACAGTAATAATTATCATGATATAATAAAGTCAATATACATAAGATTATATAAGAGAAAAAAAAAATTGGTTATAGAAAGAGAGAAAGAGAAGGAGAGAATGAAGATATGTATATATAACTATCTGTCGATGGACAATATAGTACATATACATACTATACTATACTATACTATACTCATACCTAAAACTCAGAAGTAGCAATTGCCTCCTTTGTCTTCAAAATATCAGCCTTCAAATCATCAACGTCAACGGTTTGAGAAGTACTAGCCAATGGAGCAGTCTCTGGTACAGATGGGAAACTAGCACCGGTGGTGGTTCCCTGTGTAGACTCAACAGGAACGGATTCAGCAGCTGCATCGATTGATGAAGCAATTGGAACCTTTGTCTCACCAACGGTGGAACCAGCGGTTCTAACTTGATACTTTGACTTGACAAACTTAGAAACTGGACCCAACTTCTCATCCGCCAATTTGATATATGGAGATGCCTTTTCTTGTGCAACACTAGAGAGTTCCTTGGCCTTGGTAGAAGTCAAAGCGGCAAATTGCTTAACAGCCTCGTTAATTTGAACTTGGTTTTGTTCGTAAATAGCTGGAAGTGAAAAGGACAAGATGGCAGAGGTGAAAAGAAGCTTGTAAAGTGACAACCATGAGGTGATCTTGAACAAGACATAGGACAAGGCACCAGCCTTCAAGGTGTTCTCAATGTTCACGGAGTAGAACAAGTTTTGAATTGCCTTCTCAAACACTGGTAAACCGTTGATCAAGCTCTTCAAGTATTCAACACCGACAGTGGATACGGCTGTTGAGTTTGCTGGCTTGAATCTTGTGATGAAACCGGTACCAGTGGTGAACTTACCAACGTACTCAGCCAAGGCAGATGAAACCAAAGCCAATGAGGTCAAACGGAAGAACAAGTTGACCAAGTTGACAGACTTCAACACGATGAGAGCAGCAATGATTGAGCCGAATACCTTACCGGTTTGGACTGGATCCTTCCAGGTGAGCAATGATGGGAAAATTTGCTTTGGTGGTTGAGTAGAAGCAGCAGCAGTAGACATTGTGATTGAATGTTATATATAGAGTGTGAGTGGTGATACGCTTTTGTTTGAAGAATGCTAATTAGCAGCTAGAGCTATAGAATTTGATACTGGGATAGGTGACTAGTGTAATTGGACGCTAGTAATAGAGAGCTCAATTGTGTTGTGCACTGTAGTTGGAATTGACCCTTATCTGTAGTAATTTGTATAACGACAAGTTACAATCACAAAATTTGTATATTTGATCGATGAAAGACGTCGTATGCTGATTAAAATCAAATAAATTTAGCTGCAAAAAAAAAAACACTACGTAGGTGTTGCAGTATAGGTATTCTTGGCAGTAGTCTATAGATTACCGGATTAGGAAGTCTACATCTGAACTCTAAAATAGAGTTCTACGATCTACACTCCTTTCCTTTGGATCACTTGACTATAAGAATAACCTCCTTTTCCCACTCTACGTTACGTATTTAGTTATCTTAAGAAACCGGTCGT
>JAJLRR010000060.1:14658-38518 GCA_030567175.1 Williopsis lachancei
AAAAAAAGGATCACTATTCAACGAATCATCTGCCTTGACCAGAAGTGTCCATCGAACTGAATGACGAATTAATATACAAATCAACTAACTATAATGATATGCAGTGAATAGGCCGAATGTCATTGTCAACAATCAGCCGAACTAGCTGACTGACCAGCTGTACCAGACTTTTGTGGGCGGTCTTGCATGAGAAAAATTAACTTTAACCTTTAACTAATTATAATGACTCGTCAATTATACAGAATGATCAATTCTTATGCTTTAGCTTGAGGTGGATTGTAAGATAATGCTCTTGTCAGACTCGAAAATGGTATACGTTTACTACATATGCTAGATGAACCGTCAACAGTGATAAGTCAAACTACAAGCAATATACTGCTGTTTATTATAAGCGCTACCCTTCTGAGACGCAGGGTTCATATTTTCTAGTAATAATGGCGGCTATATAAGTTCATTCCAAAGCTGATAGACAAATTAGTTATAATTCGTCATTGGTACGGCTGTACAACTGTAGAACACTTCATCAAGCTCAGCCAGAGTGAGTTTCTCATGCTGCTATAAGAAGTACAATATGGGACAGCTGAGTAATTAATATCTAATCCTGAACTGTATACATGTACCCTTTAATATAATAGCTTTGGAGTCAAATAATATTTGAACATCAGCTCGCGGTAATCTCATGATATACTCATGTGGTTATGCTCGAGAACCATTCACATGCTATATTACTGAAGATACTATTGAACCATGACGATGAAAAGAAATCCAGCACTTCTCTTGATGACTTGAAAGATATTAATGATTATCAAATTAAGATCACGTTACAGTATTGACGTGCTTCAAAGCACTATTGGAAACATGGAACAAGTGACAAGCAATATAAAATCATGCAAGGATAATAATACAAAGTCGGGTCGCCTTACTTCATTGAAGGACAAATGAAAAGTCGCCACTTAGTCAATATACAGCAGCTATCACTAATTGTGCGTCTGGTACGCCTACCGATGAGCATTTTTAGAACCACTGTCCACATGAAGATAATGAATATCCTGCCTAACGTTGAACGCATTTTACAACCAGAGCAACTAGCTAAGTTAAGAACCCTAGCATATGACCACTCACTCGCCGTCAGCCAGTGTAACATTTTTAAGGTTAGAACTCTTGGCCATGATGTTTGGACATGTACGAGCCAACTGACCAAATTACAGTTTCATTAGACCAGCATGATAGTGTCTTAACAGATTTACAGTACCAGCTATGTATAGCCTGTCCTCAGACGCTCACTAGCTGTACGTCTTCTATTTGAACAGCCAGAAAGCTTGTATAACAATATTATGGTTAACTGAGGCCAACTCTAACTATGAAATTATGGTTCTTATAATAAATAAGCTCTAATATTATAATTTTAAGGTAGCTTGTACAGCTGTAATATTATAATATTATTTTGGCATGAGCTAGCGTTTTGCTAATAATATTACATGGCCAAGGAACACATGAGCAGCTTTCAGATCAAGTATATTAAGCTTATAATATACAGCACACGCTGATCTAACCGATATCTCCCCTCCTTAGTCAGTATCATCATGAGATCTTGAAACATTTATACTAACTAAATGTAATCATTAACTCACATGCTGCAACCATGTTTTGCACAAAGCGGCCTAAAATCCAGCAAGAACGCGTTTCCCGTTTAGTCCGTTCTGGGTAAATCCGTCTGTCTGTTCGCTTATATTCTGATTCCTTCTATTCACAGCTTTTAATTTGGGGTGGGGTGCTACTACGGTACTACTGCAACGTTGATACCCCCAGTGTGCGCTTCTCTTCTCGGGAGAACTTTTATAAATGGTGGCGCTGCCAGGCGGAGACATTTAGCTGGGTCTTTCTCCTATTTAGACGTGGTCACTTTAAAGTTTTTTTATTTTTTTGACTTTCGCGCATGTTTAATTTCTTGATAATTTTTTCTCTTGCTTCCCTGCACCTCATGCGCGCTGTAACTTTGTGATTTATCGGAGATTTCGATCATAAGCAATCTCTGGGAAGAGGATGAAGATGCCGAACCAAAATTGGAAGATAAGCAACAAAGCCTCATTAATAAGCACTCAGAAACAGCGCTGCTCTTACCATAGAACCGGTAATCATATCCGATATAGCTCAGCTTCTTGTAAGTGACATGGGGCATCAGCTTATAGTCTGTAGTTGTACAATTTTATTTTGCTCATCTGCTTTGCTTTTAGTGCCTCTCTTGTTTTTTTTTTTTTTTTATTGCTCGGTTTGTGATGAATGTGCCAATTTTTTGCATCGTCCGGTGAACACACGTTATACATAAAAAATGTACGTTTTTATACTGCGCGAGCTAATATTAATATGTACATGTAAAGACGACGTACGTCTGTATCAATTAGAGCTTGGGGATTTCGGTGGCTCAGGAGGACCTGTAGAATATAAAGGGGGCAAGGTATCCTCTTCCAAGATGAACTGGTACTGGTTAACAAAGCCTTTGAAGTTTTTGATAGATCCCATTCCACAGCTAGACACTTGATCTAAGATCGACACATTTTATTTATACGTGGCTTCTCACCGCCTTCATCCTCATCATCACTATTCGCTCAAGAGCGTATATCACTACTACACATTTTGCAAAAAAGACAACATGGAATCCTACACTGGTGTGGTACAGACCCCACATGATGCTCTAATACTTCTAGAAGCCTCTCGTTTGGGATTCATACCTAGAATCAAAAGAAGGCTCAAAGAGGAACACAGAAGAAACATCAAACCTGGTCAAATATTCATATGGAACGAGAAAGAGGCAAAGATGCGTCGTTGGACTGACGGTAGATCATGGAGTGCTTCAAGAGTCACAGGCGCTTTTCTCACCTACAAAGAGATGGACCCAAAGGAAGACATGGGTCATTCTTACAGATACAAAGCCGACGGTCTCATCAAACAGAGCTTTAGCATAACGACAACACAAGGTGATAAACTCCATCTGATATCTTACACAACTGCAAGGGACTTTTGCACTTCAAAGTTCTTGAACAGAATACCTTCTATGGATCCAATGTTCAAAGATATTGTTGTTCCAGAGAGCATATACCCGCAGATCGGACACCTTGCAACTTCTTTGACAAACGCAAGCAATTCACCGCCTCCATCATCATCTTCATCTTATACTACAACAACAGAGGGTACTACTATCCAGAGATCAAGATCAATTTCTCCAAGAATAAGACCAGCCAAGGGCTTAAGGCAGATACAGGCTTCTACGATGGTAAATGCTCAACCAATTGCTTTACCAAGAACAGCATTGAAGCCAACGGTAAGAACAGCAAACACTTCTGCTTCGACTCCATCAGCAACATCAGCATCAGCATCAAAGATGTTTACTCCAATCTCCATGAAATCACCTGTTTCATCACCACTTGACTCTGCAGAGTCTCCACAATCTCCTATACTATCATTTGATACAACACCACAACCGGAGACCCATCCACCGCTTGATCAAAATATAATCATACAACAGCATCAGTGGCATCAAAGACCAAAATATAGCCATCATCCAGTCACTACATCTTTGACTCCAAGAATAATGGCTTCTAATGCTACTTCACCTCTACAATTGTTCAAATTACCTCCAATTCAACTAGCAGATTCTGGAAATCAAAAAAGCATTAGAAGATTGGATGATACAGTTGCATTAAGACATTTGGATAAACTTTCTTTCAAATGATTGAACCGAGCTACATTTAATATCATAGCTTTTAACGTGAGGTTCAGTAATTAATTTATTATACGTCGAGGGCTACATAGAAAAGCTTTCAACATACACCATAGACAGTCCGGTTCTACACTTTTAATAATATGTTGTTGAATTGGCATTAAATCATTGCTGTAATATTAATAACGACGACGTAGACATGCTTTTTCTGAATATCATGACATGTCAGATCTATCTATAAGCTGCAATGAAGTGTACCGATAATTTGCGATAACCCCGATATGCAGTACTAAAAATAAAACTTGAGAAATTACAAAACACAAAACAAAAACAACATCGATAACACCGATAAACAACGCGTGTTTGAATAAACACCTGAGGCTGCAGACTACAAGTGGCTACTGCAGCTGAATATCATCGGAACTTATCGACACATCCTCAATAACCATGTTTATGCTGCTTTGCTGCAGGTATGCATGTGTCAGGACTAATCGGACGAAGATCTTAGAAATAATATACCAGCAAGTAATATAGTACTTAGTTTATATTTCAACTGAGGTGGTGATCATGATAGCATTTTAATGCTTGTTTTCGTTCGAATTGATAACATTGTGACTATTAATATTAATATGACTAAAATTAGAAGCTATCTGTAGAGAATCCCTTTATTTATGCTGATCAAGCATCATATATTATGTGAGAAAGATGACCAACTGATCAGACAGTTATAAAGATATAATTGGTGCTATATTTCTGATCACTAGCTGCTCACTATTATCACTCCGGCTACAACTTCAAAGGGATTCCTACGTCATAGGCAGCTTAAATGTTTGTGCTGTTCATCACACGGATTGTACATATGTCCAAACTTTAAACTGTAGACTAGTTAGATTAGTTTCAGCTGAATAGCAGCTTGGCCTATAACAATTGGAAACTGGGACAAATGATCCATACATGAGCTGTACTCAATATAAGCCTAGAACTAAGCTTACAATAACTAATCGAAACAATAAATCATAACATTGTATAATATAAATCGAGTCTAATGCTAGACGTAGAATCTACTCTTCTGCAACATCATCGGTGAACAATTGGTCAACCTCTTCAATACGGAGACCCTTTGTCTCTGGAACGAAAACCCAGACAAACAGCGCACTCACCGCCAAACAACCGCTGAAAACGAAGCCCAACTTATACCCGATATCAGCTGTGATGTAAGGTGTAAAGAGCGAAATTAAGAAATTGCTAACCCAATTACAACTAGTGGCAATTGCCATAGCCATAGCCTTTGTCTTAACGTTGTAAAGCTCGGAGACAACGACAAATGCACCTGGACCCCATGTAGTTGCAAAGAAAAAGATATAGATACATGTGAATGCAATCATCAATGATCCAATCGACTTCTTTTCACCACCAGAACCATCAGCCAGTGCAAATGACCCTAAACTTGTATAGATAATCATAGATGTGAACATACCAATGCTTCCAACCAACAACGTGGATTTACGTCCCCATTTTTCAACGGTATAAATACCAAAGAAAGTAGAGATAAAATTAACAGCTGCAAGGATGATTGCAGTGATGTATGAATCCGAAAGACCAACAGATGCGAATAAAGATGTACCATAGTAAAAGAAATAGTTGGCACCAGAGAACTGTTGAAACACCATAACACCAACACCAATCAATAATCTTTTAAAATTCTTTGGTTTACCAGTGAATACATCGTGCCATTTGGAATCGGCTTTAGCATTCATAATCTGATCTTGGTTTGCACTAATCTTACCAAGTTCCTCAGCGACAAAGTCAGAATCAACTCCAACGTTGTTCAACTTTGCAATGGAGTTCATAGCCTTTTGAAGATCACCTCTAGAGACGTAGTATACGGCAGATTCAGGCATCAACAACAAACCAGAAACAATCAAGAGAGACCAGATGTGACATAGCCAGACAGGAATGAGCCACTGTTGGTTATTAGAGACATGTTGCTTTGTACCAAAGTTGGTGATATTACCCATCAAGATACCTAGAGTGATCATCAATTGGTACAGCACAACCATAGAACCTCTAATACTGATTGGAGCTGATTCAGAGATGAACATTGGTGCAATAACACTTGTTCCCCCAATCGCTAAACCGGAAACAATACGTCCAATCATGAATTGATACCATTCACCGCTGATGCTACTAGTATCTTGGATCAACATACCAACGTTGTAGATGACAAGACACACAAACAAACATGACTTTCTTCCAAATCTATCAGCGATTTTACTCAAGGTTAATCCACCAAGGGCACAACCAGCGTTGAAAACGGCAATGATCAATCCAACAATGAGAGAATTCATAACAAATTGACCCTTTTGATTGTCGAAATGACCAAATTTGTGCTTAAAGGTATCAAAGTTTGTAATACCACCGATGGACCCCACGTCCCATCCAAAGATAAACCCGGTAAAGGCAGTTGCAAGACAGTAAGCGACTGACTTACGCAATGACCAGAGAGATGGCTTTTGTTGTTTGATATCGTTGGATGAGCTCGCTGAAGATGGAACCACATCTGGTGCCCCAGTTGTCTCACCAGATTTCAATAATCCCAATGAAGACTCAGAAGTTGTCTTATCAGACTGGTCAGCTATTTCGATATCCACATTGATAGCAATGGCGTTACCTGTTCCGTTAGAACTCATTTTGTACTTAGTTTTCTTGTTCTTTTATGAGAATCAAGACACATTGTCAAAGACTCAGAAAGTTAGAAGCGACTCATTATTCTTTTATAGTGTCACATCTAATCAACTTCGAATTAGAGTGAATAATTATAGCAGCCAATTTAGTCATATTTGTATAGTAGAGCACAGTAGAGCACCATCTGCATCAAGGCAGCAGGTCTAAGTGGTAATCGTGGGGTAAATTCATTGACTGAGAGCAATTTGGATCTACCTTCAATCAAATGCCCACAGAGCTTTGTGAGAGACATTGCACTCTGTTGAGTAAAGTAATTAGAGAGCCAGTGATTAACTGGTAAGATGGAGTGGGGTTGATAGTTGACTGCCGCCATTGAGCTGGAAAACATGGACTGTTTTGTTGATCTTTATATTGTTCTCGAGAGACAGCCTTTTTTTTTTTGTATCTGTCGAGGTCACGTGCGTCAAGAGGTAGTTCTAATTTTGCCCGCATCAACATTAAATGCTCATGTTGAATTTGCCATAATCTCATGGTAGTGTAATAACTGGAGAAAGTTCCATAGTTTAGCGGAACCAACGATTTTTAAAAGAAGCGTATCATAAGAGAGCTTTAAGAGAAGATTTGCTTCTGAACATCTCAAAATAGACAGCTGTGTTGAATTATGGGATTCTACAATCCGCGTGACTCGGATGGATCGTCATCTTCTAATGGAGGATCAATTCTGCCAGGTGTGTCAAAGACAAAATTTTATCCTCGTCCAAGCTTTGGGCTCAAGATTTGGGGTCCATTGGTACCAGCTGCTGATAACCTAACTGCTTTATATGCGCTCACCGCATTTCAGACATTGATTGGTCTTACCATGTTTCGTACTGTACGTGTCAGATGGCATGAAACGAGTATGTGGTCAAGGGTAACGAAGATTGCAAATGCAACAGCAGGTACTTATGTACTATTCAATTCTGGATTAGAGACCTCAAGACTACTCTTACCGTATGACCCTTGGTATGATGAGGCTAAACGTGCCAGAGAAGATGCAATTGCAAAGGGTAAAAAACCCAATTGGTGGTTTGGTCCATTAGATTTCAAACCAATGACATTGAAAGAATGGAACCAGAAGATGGACGTATGGATCGTGGATCAAGAAGAAAATATGGATAGACAATCAGTTACCCTTGTAGGGAGTCCTGAGATTAAGACTTCATACATCAAACTACGAGAGATTAACAACTTTAGACAAAGTCAAATATTACAGCAATTAAACGATAAATCTTTCGGAGAGATCTTACCAAACTATCAATCTGAAGGTCCACATATCACGCAATCTACGAAAAGCCCGGTGATTCCTAATGACCTGGATTTGGAAGATGAACTCGACTTTTTGGATATCTGGGAGATGAATGATCCATGGGAAGCCCTAGCTCAAGATGCAAATGTCATTGTACGGTTGATACCTTCAACTATAGTCCATACACCAAGAGCTAACGATCAGGAACCAGAACAATTGGATCATCAGAATAAGCAAGAGCATAAGTCGTTAAATGCTGGTTCACATCCCTCAAATGAACTCATCAAAGACCAGTGAGCTCTGACTTACGATATTTTGATTTCGAGATTCAACTCATCACAAACAACTATGTAAATAACGCATATACTACAAGATATCTTACATACCTGAATCTACGTCAGTTGGCCCGTAGTAATTACTGCTTAGACCGATTATAACATCCGATTATAAAGTGTACCTATCACTAGGTTGAGCCCTTCGAAAGCCCCAGGGCAGCAAACCGTATTTTTGTTGAAGTTAATTTTCCGTCCGCCTTGGGAGATTAATCTTGCCTCTATCGCACGGGGTTCGATAATATACACAACCTACACAAGGTCTTGAAAACCTTTGTTGTAATTGTCGTCTACTCATTCACCGATTGCATAAGTGCAATTTGGAAACGTCGCTCATTCGCTGCAAATCTTTCATTCGAAGGATGCTTCCACTATTCTGGCTATTCGCTCTAATCTCAAGCTGTGTTGCCGTCTGGGATGATGAAGCATTCGAGGTTGATTGGGAACTACAACAGATCGGTAAAGTCCATACTGTACTAACCACCGATCTTGCGAGTGATAGAATCCAAGTGCTAACAGACTCGAATATCATTGCTAGCTTATACTCCGGTGAGGTCGAATGGCGTATTCAGCTGGATGGCCCAGTACGTGGTGTTGACTTTAAGGAAAACATTGCAACAGCAGTTAACAGCGATAACAATGACAATAGTGTTATCAACTTGTGGCACAAGGATGGGTTTCTCATCAAGCAGCTGGTGGAGCTAAACAACCCAGTGGTTGATATCAGAGCGCGTTCGAATGACCTGATTGTTGTTTTAGGAAATGGATCCGTCCTTTCAATCGACGAGTCGGGGCTCAGTACTGAACTTGGATCTTTCAAGGCCACTGGTGCAAGAATCACAATCTTTGATAACGAGAACTTTGCAATTGAAACTCTTAACGGCGATGAGGCTTCTTTCTTGTTTTACAATGGTAAAGAACTCATAGGCTCAGATGTAAAAGTCCCAACTTCTTCCGTTTTAGAACACTTCGGCTCAAAACTCGTTGTGGAACAAAACAATAAGCGGACGATATATAAGGTTAACCAGAAAACTGGCTCCGTTTCAAAATATTCCTTACCATCATTCGAGAAATACATTCCTTTGGATGCTGGATCTTTTATAGCTTTTGAAAAGAGCCATAACATTGAAGTGTACACAGTTGAAGGAGAACTTCAATTTACGATTCCAAATGTCTTCAGATATGATCTCAAATTCATAGAGGGAGTATTTATCCTGTACACAGAGTTCCATGCTAACATAATCGATGCTGATACAGGAGAAGAGCTTATCAGCCATCCATTAGGCGATTCTAAGTTATCATTCGATGACATTGCCAACATTCATTCTACAACTGATGGAGTCGAAAGAATTAACACATTGATCCAATACTCCGATAACTCTTTCAGATTCATGAGAAATTCCAAAACTTATTGGGAAAAGGATCTTTCTCTCTTTGAAATTGTTGCACATGCAACCGTTGATTTTGAAGTGGAGACATCTCTTACTTCTAGTGATTTGTTATACGAAGAGGGCCTCAACGTTTTGGATGCCTATTGGTTTAGATTGAAGCGTCATTATATCGAGCTAAGAGATCTTTATGAAAGATTCTGGCAACTTGCTCCACAATGGGTCACTGGTGAATGGTCATTACCATCAGTTGACAACAGCAAGTATTTTGGATTTGAAAAACTCTTGCTTTTGGCAACCTCATCTGGAAAAATTACTGCTTTGAGCACATTGAACGGTGAAACTGTCTGGTCATACGACACACAGGAAACGGATATCGTTAAATTGGAGGTATTTGACAACGATCAAGTCTACGTTATCACCAAATCGGGACCTTTGCACATCCTTGACGCAAAGTCGGGCAACCTCGTCATCAAACAACAGCTGGCCGCTCTCAACCAACTCGTGAGACTAAAAGATGACTCTCTTCTGATTGAAACTGAAGGTGGCTTCGATGTAGTTGTCGGTGAGAACACTAACGAAACTTTTGCTGTGAAGCATTCTTCGAGTTTCATAAGAGGTTATAAAGTTGCAAACAAAAACGCTCAATCGACTTGGACTTTTGAACCTTTGGAGAATGAGATCATTGTTGGGTATGCTTCCAAAGATGTGAATGAACCAATTGCCAATGTCGGTGTTGTTCTCGGATCGAGAGATGTTCTATACAAATATCTGTATCCAAACTTGGCCGCAGTAGCCGTATGGAACCAGAAGAGCAAAGCATTGTATCTCAATATCATTGATACATTGACTGGTGAGATTCTTCATTCTGTTGCTCATCAATCAGACGTTGTCAAAGATTCCGTCAACATTGTTTTTGGTGAATACTGGGTCGTCTACACATTTTTCAGTAATAGCCCAACACCAGAGCAAAGAGTTGTAGTGATTGATCTATATGAGTCTTTGACTCCAAATGTTCGCTTCTCTACAGATAAAGCTTCTTCATTCAAATCAAAATTGTTACCAGCAATTGCAACAACATCATTTTTCACACCCCATAAAGTTGAAACACTGGGTCTTACTAAAAGTCGTTTTGGTGTCACAACTAAATCAGTAATCTTTGGCTTATCGAATGGTCAAGTTCTTTCAGTTCCAAAATATGTTTTGAACTCAAGACGTGTTATTGGCCGTCCTCTGACAGATATAGAGAAATCAGAATTTATGCTTCTACCTTATGACCCTCTTATGAATATCGACGACAATAGCGTCATTTCACATAGGAGACAGGTGTTGGATCCTAAGACCATAGTGACGATGCCAACAAACTTGGAAAGTACAAGTATCGTTTGTGTTTATGGCCTGGACATCTTCTGTACAAGAGTGTCTCCATCATTACAGTTTGACAAGCTGACCTCTAGTTTTGACAAGATAAAGCTTGTTGGAAGTATTGGAATAATGACAATTCTTTATTTCGTTATAAGACCAATGAAGGAGAGCAAACAGCTCAAAGACCTTTGGGTAGCGGAGCCTTCCAAATAGAATACGTTGTACTACAGTTAAAATCGAGAGTTCTAATACAAACATTAACCATTTTCTTATCTATGTGCCGTAATTAATTTCATTAGATATATTCATTTCCTTTTGGTCTTCTTTGCTTTCTTCTTTGCAGCTTCTTCGGCTTGTCTCTTCTTTTTGGCCTTTTCCAACTCTTCAGCTGATTTAGGTCTTACTTTGAAGAATCCATCCAATCTTCCCTGTGCATTGGATTTGAGGCCTTTTTTAAGACGAGCTATACCGCTTTTTATTCTCTCCTCTGAGAATCCTTTCTCCTCCACCATAAATTTGATTAGTCCAGCCTCATCTGGCTCTGTCCATTTAAGCTCAACGTCCTTTGCTGGGATGATCTCAGGATTCAAAAACAGCTCCCTTGCGCCTTCAAATGGCCAATCTTCCGGAACCTTATACTTGGAATCTGGTGTTGAATTTATATGTTCGATCACACCTTCGATGGTTTTATGTTCTTTCAAGAGCTTCAAGGCTGTTACTGGCCCAACACCTCTAATTGATTCACAGTAATCACATCCTAATAAGATACATAAGTCGACGAATTGTTTTTGGTCCATTTCGAGGCCTTCAAATACCTTCTCGATATCAAGTTCTTGAATTGGTTCTTTTCTCTGTTCAGAAAATGTCAAGTGACGTAGAAGATACGGAGTCTTATAACAAAGAGTATCCATATCCTCAGATGCAGCAGCGTACACCTTTCCTCCCTTGGCTAGTTCAGCACATTGAGCCTCTGCTTCACATGGCGCATTGACGTATGGGATACCCATGAGTCCTAAAAGCTTTTTTGCTTCTTCATTTTGTTCCTTTGTGACTTTAACAGTTCTTCTTTCGAATTTGGCAACTTCTTCAGCAGTTCCAGATTCCTTTAAAGCTTCAATGTTTTTAGTTGCTTCTTCTCTTCTTGCTAAACGCTTTCCCAATTCTCCACCTTTCATTACAGGTGGTTTACCATCAAACACATAACAAGGTTTGATCGAGTAGTCAATCATTCTAAGAGTTCTATAGAACATACCCATGAGATGTGACGTGGTTTCACCGTCTTCATTGGTTAACTGTTGGCCATCTTGCTGTCTGACGGCGATCAGAAACTGATATAGACACATGGATGCATCAATAGCGACTTTTCTACCAAAGAATGTTTTGATGTCACTTGACTTGGATGCCAATGGCGCTTGCTCCGTGAGAAGCTTATTAAGTCCTAAAGAAAGATAGGGATGGTTGGTTAGATCTCTGATATTTGGTTAAGTTATGAAATGACAAACATAATACATACCTTTGATTCCCATTGCTATGTATATTCCAATTGATCCTATGAGATACAGCTAAAGATCGAATATGGTGAGAGAGACGAATGAGATGAGATGATATAGGTGACGCGTAAGTGTCTCTTCACAAACACCAAAAACTCGTAGTTTCGCGCTTGTCGATGCCATACATAATTATTCCAAATGTTTCGGAGATATTCCGACCTTCATCACCCCGTATTTGGATGAACCGTAAACAACAAAAATCAAATCAGAGGAAAATAAAGTGCAGTGAGTTAAATCAACAAAAAGCTCAAAAAAAATTACTCCGATTTCAAAACAACTGGTTACTAGCAGACCCAGACCATAACATTCACCTCAGCTGAGCCAATTGGAGCAATGTTCGGAAGCACAGGTGCCACTAGTGGCTTTGGAGGCTTCGGCAACACAAACAATAACAACAATAACAATACCGGCTCTGCTTTTGGAACCGGAGGTTCAGGCTTTGGATCCACTTCTTCACCATCTGGAGGGTTGTTTGGATCGGTAAATAACAATAATAACACGAACACAGGATCAGCCTTTGGCGGCGCTTCAACAGGGACTTTCGGAGCTAAACCTTCTGGATCTGGACTATTCGGATCATCATCAACAACGAATAACATTTCGCCATTCGGAGCCTCAACTAACAACAATGCTGGTGGGTTTGGAACATCATCATCTGGATTCGGTACTGCCAATCAAACCAGTACAGCAGGCGGACTCTTTGGATCAAAGCCAGCATCGTCAGGATTTGGAGCATCATCAAGTGTCTTTGGTGGCCAGGCACAAAATACGTCCCCGTTCGGAGCAGGAACCACTAATCAGGGCTTTGGAGGCATGAATGCCAATCAAGCCCAAGGTACTAGCATCAAACCTTTTGAGACCTACACCGAAAAGGATGCAACATCGGGAACTAACGTATATGAAAACATATCTTCCATGCCAGAGTACAAGAACTATTCCTTTGAAGAATTGAGAATGCAAGACTATGAACAAGGTAGAAGATACGGCAATCAACAGCAACAGGCTGGTGGATTTGGAGCATCAGCTACAGGCTCGCCTTTTGGTGCGAATAATAACACCGCCACTCCGTTCGGTGGCTCGAATACATTTGGTGCTTCGAACACGAATGCAACATCAGGAGGGGGCCTATTTGGTAGCACAGCTAATAACAATGCCTCATCTGGCTTTGGATCTGGCTTTGGTGCCAATACCAATACAAACTCTGGTGGTCTTTTTGGGTCTGCTAATAATAATACGACAGGTGCATTCGGTGCTTCGAATACAGGTACAAACACAGGAGGCTTCGGATCGGCATTTGGCGCTCCTAAACCATCAGCGTTTGGATCATCAGGAACAACAGGAGGAGGACTGTTTGGCTCGGCCGCTACAACCAACAATAACACTTCTGCATTTGGAGCAAACAACAACACAAATAACACTGGTGGGCTTTTTGGTGCTTCTTCAAACCAATCACCATTCGGTGCCAGTAATAATGCTACTTCTGGTGGGCTGTTCGGCTCTTCAGCTAATAACAACAACAATACTACTGGTGCTTTTGGAGCCGCCTCAAATTCAGGAGGTGGTCTCTTTGGCTCAAACACCAACAACGCCTTCGGTTCGAATAACACTGCAAGTCCCTTCGGATCACAACCTCAATCAAAACCTGCATTTGGATTTGGTGGTGCAACTAACACCACAAATACCAACTCTACTGGATTTGGATTCGGTAACACCAACAATAACAACGCTACTACCAACTCGGGTGGCCTCTTTGGCTCGAATAACACCAATAATAACACCGGTGGTCTGTTCGGAAACCCTTCGACCCCTTCGAATAACAACACGACAAATTTGTTTGGTGCAAATGCCAATAAGCCTGCTACGACTGGTGGCTTGTTTGGTTCAACAAATAATAATACAGGTGGTGGTCTATTCGGTACCAACAATGCACAGAATACAAATACAACCGGTGGACTATTTGGTGCTTCCAACAACAATTCGGGGACTACTGGTGGTCTGTTTGGTAATAAAGCTCCAACGACCACAGGTTTCGGGGCTGCTCAAGGAAATAATGCTACAACTGGAGGTGGATTATTCGGTAACAAACCAGCTACAACAACAGGATTTGGTGCATCTAACACTTCTGGTGGATTGTTTGGTAATAACAGTGCTCAGAATAATACATTGGGAGGAACGGCTGGGACAACGGGTGGGCTATTTGGTAACAATGCCGCTAATAATACATCAACAATGGGCTCAACCGGTGGACTGTTTGGCAACAAACCTGCTGCGGCACCCTCAACTGGTGGATTATTTGGAGGTAACACGAACACCCAAACCAATGCCTCTGGTGGATTATTTGGTAATGCTACTAACAATACGCAGGCAAAGCCTGGATTATTTGGAAACTCATTTGGCTCATCAGCTACGTCTGCTGGAAGCACTGGTGGACTCTTCGGTCAGTCACAGGCTCAACAACCACAACAACAAGGTGGCTTGTTTGGACAGCAAACTCAACAGACACAGGGGCAATCGCTATTTTCACAGCAACAACAGCAACAACAGCAACAAGCACCAGGACAAGGGTATCAGCTAATTGCTACGCTTGATTCTAATCCGTATGGTAACAACCCACTGTTTAATAACGGTACAATTTCTATCACACAGGGAACAATGGCACCTGTTGCACCAGTGGCAATTGCTACACCGGTATCCGCAGAAGCTAAGCAACCAACCATCACAAATTTCTACAGGCTGACTCCTAAACCGTTATTTGTTGCAAAGAGTGCTGAAAAGTCCTCAAGTAGAGGGAATAGTCCTAAACTTGTTGCTCCAAAACTCTTGACTGCTTCCAGTAAGAATAATAGTGAACTTCTGAACCAAAGTACGTCAGAGGCCCTGATGAGCGATTTCAACTTATCAAATGGCTCGAAGTCAAGTAAGACTTTATTCAATAAGAGTCCAAAGCTGAAGGAGATAACAAACGGAGGAGACGATAACAAAGCTTTACCGTTGAAGATTGAAGAGAAGAGCTTACTAAACAATGATATCATCAAAACCGGTGAAACGGTTATTGGAAATGGCAAGTCTGATAACGCAGTTAAACAAGACAGTATCTTCAAGAAGCATGAAAATGAAATTGTACAATTAGATGAAAACCATACCGGTGCTACGATAGCTGATGCATCAAAGGATAAGATCTACGTTGATGAGGATGGTTATTGGATGTCTCCTTCGCTTGATGAGTTGGAACAAATGTCTCTTCTAGAACTACGTAAGGTGAACGGCTTCACCATTGGACGTGAAGGGTTTGGTAAAATTGAATTCCTGGAGGATGTTGATCTTACCACACAAGACTCAATTGCCTGTATACCTGGTGGCACCGTTGTATTCTTGAGACAATCGTGTGTTGTATATCCTCAAGATATAATGGAAGCACCACCAAAGGGAGAAGGGCTCAACGTTCGTGCCAAGATAACACTGGAGGGTTGTTTCCCATTGGCTAAAGACACAAGAAAGCCAATAAAGGACGTGTCACATGCCCTTTATCAGAAACATTTGAAGAGATTACAGAACCAACCTGGAACCAACTTTGTATCGTTTGACTCCAAGACAGGAGCGTGGACATTTATAGTTGAGAACACTGTTGCATGATATTCGGTTTGCTGCTAGCTCTCCGACTTCTGTCGGCTGTAGATAGGTTTACATTCTTAACGACTCATTCATCTTGAATGACAAGCATTTTCAAAAACCGATTGTCCATGTATAATACAAATATACATATAATCGTTGATAGGATAACGAGGTTCATAATTTGTTATTCAACGAAAGCAGATAGATCACGTAGTGTTGTGTTATAGCATTTGATACTCTAGCTGAGAGTGTACAATTATATACTTAGCTACTGATCAATAAAGATTACTAGAAGTTATGACATGACACATATCAAGAGTTTATATAATAAGAGGTAAGCTAACTCGATGCGCTTATCGGCCGAATGTCGATACGTGAACCGACTGACTCGTAGTGATAGGTTATTAATACGGTTCATACGTCTGACTCTAACAAATCATCCTCGTTGGCGGACCTCTTTCATTTATTCAATACATTTGTTGTTTAAGGCCGGTGACAAGTAAAGATGTAAGAATTATGAAAAGTGATGTCACGAGGCATGAATAACGGTTTGTTTGTTAAGTACACTAGCAGCTTTTAACGATAACTAACGGTGTTAATTTTCGTAAAAGTTACGACTGTCGTCGTCGTCGTTCTGTTGATCAAAGTTCCGCGGATTTTGTGATCTCATGAGAAATTAAAATCTATGATTACACCGCGCGCAGGTAGTCCTCACATATTTGGCATATGTCATAATTATGGGGAGCTGGCCATATAACTTTAAAAGCACCAAGAGATTAGTAGTACATACGATCAACAGTGATCTCTATATTAGATACAGGGCTAACAGTTTTAGTGCCCAGCTGTACATCGTCACCGGACATTGAGAGAGAGAAATGAGAAATATTATGGGCCAGCTTTGGGTTTGAATGATTTCAAGAGTGCATCGACTCTGTTTAAGTACGCGGTACCTCGAACGGAAGAGATTGGCCGATTTATTTTTTGTTTTTTCCAGTTATATGATGCTTAAATATTTATTTGTGTGTATAACGAATTATTTGCCGAAGCTGTAAGACGCAAAGCTGGCAGCTCACGGACGTCGGTGTGAACAAAAACCGCTCGGAGTGTGATTTTCGCCTTCAGCGCTAAATCTAGTCAGTGACAATGAAATTGCAAAAACTATCGCTGTCAGTGCTCATCTGCCGCTTTGGGAACTGATGCCGAAAAAGCTTAAATTTTTAGGCGTTAGCATCTGCTGGCCGTTATTCAAGTGCAGAGTTATAAGTAAGTGAAGCTAGCGGCCCAACAGTCATAAAGCAAAGCCAAAGAGATGATAGGCTCTTACACTTGACAGATAAAACCCATGTCTGGTCGAAGCATAAGACTGTGAAGGAAGCTCCATATCGCAAGAAAAAGCTACTGTGGTCAAGTGCCAACGGGCATTTTTGAGGGCAGGCTCGTGTTAACCGATAACCAACCAGCCATATTAAAAGGCGCACAGCTGCTAACAAAGAAGTAACTTGGTCGACAACCTTCATAAACAAACACAAACAAAAACAGAGCCAAAAACAAAACATGACGTAGAGTCAAATAACGCCCGCTGTAAGATGCACTTCAGAAATTCCTCTTTGAGCTCCCGATTGCATGGATTTGGTATGAAGCGTCAGAAGCAGTCGTTTTTTGTCCCAATTGGGAGCTCACTGGCTAAAAACAAGCGCTTTTACCGACAACTAATTTACGTCAAAATGGACAAATTACCCCCTTGGGTAATTAATCCCCCTCAGAATAAATTTCCGCATTCACGCAAAAAATGCATAAACTTTCATAATCTGATTAGCAAAAACGACAATGTTGCCTGAACTCGGATTGAAAAAAAAAAGCGCAAACCTTCACCCACAATTTTGAAAAACAGTCGTCGACACTCACCGTGTAAGCTATGAGTGCGGTACTATGACAACAATTTTGAGTCGCATCTGCAATGTTTTTAATCAGCGCTGGCCAAAAAAATCCAGCGCTAGCGCAGCACCGGCTACCGTTCTCAAGAAAAAACCGACATAGCAGCAGCAGAAGCAGTTCATCTCCCCGATTAATTTGGAACTTTTTTTTTCCCTTAAAACTTTCATCTCTTGCCCAATTTCTCTTTCTTCCCTTCTTCTTTCGTTTAATTGATACCCAACTTCCCATCAATCATAATTATACAATGCTTCCACCAGGTGTTATTCTTGTCTTCGTCCTTGTCGGCCTTGTTGCCATCGGTATCTTCCTCATCCAAGTGTTGAAGTACATCAACAAGAGAAAAGCTGCCTTGCAACAATTTTAAGCTCAATGAAAAGGGGGGAAAACATATTCTTCTTTCTTTGGTTTTATGAGCCGGCAATCTTTCTTTGAAAGAGAGATATTGTGCTCCATAAAACGTATTTGTTGATCTGGTTCTTTTTTATTATTGTTGTTGTTCTTGGTGACTTTTTTTCTTGTTCCCTTCTGTTTCGTCCCATTTTTAATTTCCTGTACACAACATCAAACATGTTCTGAATACTGAAATATTGGTTCACTCTTGTATAACCAAATGCTCAGTTTACTTGGTGAATGATAGAAGGAGAGAGTTTAAGAGGTGAAATGTATGTGGGTTTAGTTGAAGTCTTTGTCATGACAGAGATAGAGTGATTGATTTGTGAGTGGGGTGAGTAATTGGTGTGAAACTGATCATGGACTGGATAAGAATTCATGCCCATAGATGAATGTGCACCCTGTTACTCTCTATAGAAGCCTCTTATGGGATTGTTTCTTAATATACCAAATTGTTATTAATCTATTGAATCGAGCTGCGTAGGACACTCTTCTTTTGGTACTACAAAAATAACTAGCACTTGAAGTATCTGTCATCAATCTTAAGCTAAGAATCAGTATACTGATCATCAGTAGATGTGTCAATATAATCATACAGCTAGTCGTAGTTAGGTTGTGAAGCTGGTTGTCAAATATTTCACGTCAGCTAGACGGGTGAGTTGTATGATATATGGGTCAGTTAATGGGTGATGGCACTGCTTGTTTTGATTGGCCAGCTGAGAAACACCACATCGACGTTTACCGTATTGGCCGATAATGGCGAAATTTCCTTTGAACGATATACCCTATTGGCCCCGATCAGCGCAATCTATTTTGCGAATCTCTACATTTTCGGAAAAAGCCACAAATATGTGCAAATTTGATACTTTCGCTTACCCAAAGTTGATATAATTGTCGCTCTACCCTCGTATAAAATCTCAATTTCACCTCGGATCTTGCACTGTTTCAAGTTTTTCGAATATTTCAAGCTTCCATGCGCAAGTGCTCAAACCAAGTTGAAAACCATGGTAAAATCATCAAAAGGGGCAAATTTCCCACAAAATCTTTCAAATGAGGAAAAACAACAACAACAGGAACAACAGAGGGATACCAAACCTGTCAGCTTTAAAGTCAATTCTATCCTAAAACATTGCTAATATACTCCATTAAGCATCTGTTAGAACAGTAAGTACTCCGTCTGATGATCCAATGCCCTCAAGCTCTAGTTTGCCGCTCTTTTTTCCCGCTCAAATCGAAAGAATAGAAAATGATCAAAAGGTGTTCCTATTTCGGTGATGATGAAGGTTCATAACGCGTCCTCTTTGGGCTTTTTACACAGGTCAACTACCTCTTTGGGACAGACCAAGTGTCAAAGAAATTACAACTGCTATATGACGGGTCAGCGTGATAGTATCTCCAGGATTGACACTTCTCAACTCACCTTGGTAGTTGTTTTAACTTAGAAGAAGTATTCTTGAAGGGAGGAATTCATGCTGGTCTCGAAAGCTGTTGAGCTTCTACGATAAAGACGCTGATCGTTACTATGCACCACTTCACCAACGAAGAACTAGGACGCTGTGACCTTTAGGCATGTATTTTTGGGTTCATCATTGCATAGAACCAAATTAAGAAATATATACTAACGCTATCGTTTTGCTACTCTAGATCATGTCAGAAATAACCGACCCAAAACTCAACAACGCGGAGAACCAGGAGGATCTCGTCGACCACAGCATCCAAGGCGCTGGCGGAGAAGACTTGGAAGATGATGATGAGAAGCCAACCACTAGAGAAAGAAGAAAAATCGAAATTAGATTTATCCAAGACAAGTCAAGACGTCATATCACTTTCTCCAAGAGAAAAGCTGGTATCATGAAAAAGGCTTACGAACTTTCTGTTTTGACCGGTACTCAAGTCTTACTTTTGGTTGTCTCTGAAACTGGTTTGGTTTATACCTTCACCACTCCAAAGCTTCAACCATTAGTCACAAAACCAGAAGGTAAGAACCTTATCCAAGCTTGTTTGAACGCTCCAGAAGAAGCCGGTGAAGAGGAAGAGGCGGCCACACCAACTGGCCAGGGCTCTTCCAACCAACAACCTGCTACCACTCCACAACAACAACCCCAACAGGCTCAACCTCAACAAAGTGCTTCCCGTCCTCCAGCTGGTTCTGGTGGTTACCAACAACCCCAACAGCAAGCACAACAACAACAGCAACAACAACCAGGAATGCAAAACATCCCAGGCAATTCTAACTACTTGAATCCAGAACAAACTGCTGTCTATCAGACATACTTTGGGGGTATCAACCAACAAGGTCAATTTTAAATTATGGAATAGAATATGGGGATTGAAACGGTCAGGGTCTTTGATCAACACATAGATTGATTAGATGACGCTGATCCGATCTGTCTCGTATCATCTCTATTGGGTATTATTAGTGTTATTGTTAGGTTTGGTCTCATCTTCATGGATGGGTCTTCTTTTTTTTTGGTTGTTCTTTGTATCGGGAGAGGTTGGTATTATTCTGTTTCAATGACATAACTCTTGTCGTGGGTAACAAAGGCATTGTTACATTGTACTGTGATTGCTCGATGTCCAGTCTTTTTCTTCCACGTGATGGGGGCGTGTGCTTCCTTCTTTTTATACAGACATATGTGAGCTTGTGTTCTGTGGGTGTCGGTCAGTACCTTGCAGTTGTTATCATCTATGGATTAACATGCATTCACCTGTTTTAGTTCTTACAGCACACTGAGTTTAATTGTACCATTATATAGTATTAATACAAATCATTAAGTTAATCGAAGGTTCTGTGAAGATCTTACGCATAGAAGAAGATAACTTTCGTAGTTTGATGCAATAACCAGTGTCTCATAAACTGTTAACTAATATTTAGCTGTTGATCTGCCGCGCCAGATTTCGACTGCACTAAAAAATCGCGACGTGCTGCAGTTTCTCAAAATTAATTTGTGTGATCGATCTCGAACTGACCTTGACCCAATTTACACTGTTTATAAGACCGCAATTCACAACACTTGCATACCTGATCTCGATCTGACATCTAAAGGCTCCGGCGCTAATATTCGAAAGAACTGTGAGAGTGGGGTAGACACCAATTCAATCAATAAGGCCAAATTTTTGAGCTGAGTGCCACAACATTGACTTCTGTTTACAATAAGGAGTTGGTATAGCGTATTATACACAGTATCAGATAGTAGCTCTTAGTATTTGGTTTCGATTATGACCGAAACATCACCAGACAATTCACAGATCTCAGACTCCGCGGCGCCAGAGGATACGAATATCTCAGAGGAATATGGAGAGTTCCCACCTGGTACCATTGTCCTTGCCAAACTGAAATCATTCCCTCCGTGGCCGGCTATTGTCATTCCAAATGACCTGATTCCAGATGGCGTATTGTCATCAAAACCAAAGAACCCATCTCGTCCTCAATCAACAGGAAGGGGCAAAAGAAGATCAATTGCACGCCAGTCTAGCACAGAACTCGACTCAAGACTATGGTGTGTAAGGTTTTTAAGAGATGACACGTTTATGTGGGCAACTAATAAGGATATTTCTCTTTTGACGAAAGAGCAGATCGAGAGCTTTTTGAACTCAAAGAAGGCGAAAAAAGTTATCAAAAGTGCATACGAAATGGCGCTGGATCCTCCAGATGTCGAAGAGTTCATCATCTATGGAAGCGATGGGAAACCAATAAATATTGATAACGAGGCAAATGATGAGGATTTCCAAGATGAAAGTTCAAATAGCCCTGAAACGTATGACGATGAAGATGATGACATCGATGAAGACGATGAAATAGATGACGATATAAATGACATTGGCGAAGATGATAACAAATCTGCAAAGAGAAAAGCCACAAAATCTACCAAGTCAACACCAAGAAAAAAGGCCAAGTCTGTTCCGAAGAAGAAGACAAGTGCCAAAGCTACAAAGACCCCAGTGAAAAAAAAATCTAATAGAAAGTCTAAAGTTGTTGAAGAAGAAACTCCAGATACTTCGTCCGATGAGGATTGGGACGTAATTGGAGATGATGAACCTGTGGCTACTGATGTATTGACATCTGCTGACATTTCAAAGATAATAAAAAAAACACAACCTTTGTTTATCAAGGCGAGATTCTTACTGCAAGATGTTCTTTTGACAACCAAGGAAATAGATAGCGATCGGTTGAAGTCCGTATCTACAGTCATTGTATCGTTGGAAAACATCGAATCGCCTCATATCGGTCTCATAAAACACTCTGGCCTGCATAAGGTGATCTTTGATATCTTGAAGCGACCAGATCTGACCTCCAAAGAGCTCATCAAGATTCGTAACAGATTGGACGCATTGGTACAAGAATGGTTCGATGTCGTTATTAAAACAGACGAGTCGTGGAACTTTATGGAAACTGAGGAGGATGAAGAGCCAAAAGAGCCATCAGAATCTAATACAGAGGAAACACCTGAAGTGAAGGAAGAAAATGGGTCTCATGCTCCAGAGTCCAACGGTGATGTATCAACAGCAAAGGTTGAGAATGTTGAACAAAATTGATATGTATTCTAGGAGCTTAGCCCTCTTGTATTATAAATACACATCTGTCATATTGTAATTATTCTAATTAAACACTGTATGAGCGTTCAATTGACTATATATCTTGCCCTCCAGCTTGAATCGATAGAAGACTTTCTAGGCTTAGATAGAATGATAAAAAATCAAAAAAAATAAAGTGTGCTATTTCTGTGGATTGAACACAGGACCTCCAGATCTTCAGTCTGGCGCTCTCCCGACTGAGCTAAAACAGCTTTCTTGGATGTGGTGTTCCACTACCACATTGATGTTGTCGTCGTTGTATGTTCGGATGTTTGGGTATTCGCTATTCCCCAGTTTTTATATATCTTTTTATACCTTTTTATACAGTTAATTAGATTTGGGTTTACGTCATATTGAACTCTATTCATTTATTGATTAAAGTTTGATGGATATAAATACAGATCTGATTGTCATGATCTTTTTCCTAAGTTCATGACGCGATCTCTTTTGAGATCGAAGAACTATTAATTGAAGAAACTTATTTGTTATCATATTTACGTATATCAGATCAGATCAAAGATATCTATCTCTTTACTAGATAAGTAACGATATCCAACTACCAAGGTAGGCTAACATCGACCATCGGAGCTGGAAACGCTGAGTGCCTCCAGACCTGGCTTTGAAGGAATCGTTCGATAATAATAGGTGGACTCAATAACAAAGAATATCACAACACAGCGGCAACACTACAAGAGAGTACGGTCATAAGTAATTACACACCAAGCTGGTTTCATCCATCTGGATAAGTTCAGAGGTGAAAACCACATGGAAATTTTTCGAATTGCCGTTTTCCCCGACGTATCCTCCGATAAAAAATCGACTATAGGTCTTTTTCGCTCGCTAATTGTGCGTTTCTTCATCCAGGTTTTGGAGAAATTGAGTGTGTATCTTCTGATATAGGACTACATCTTAATCCCCAAAGATTACAATGCTCAAAAGTTTACATTTCAATTTGAAAGATGACTAACTTCAGGTCATAATCATTGTTTCAGTTCAGTCAAGCTTTCGATAAAGTCCTATGCCGA